>PVKH010000579.1:0-36374 GCA_004027955.1 Chaetophractus vellerosus
ATCAAAGATCTAAATATAACTGCCAAGAATTTTCTCACATCACCCATGTTTTCTTTGGGATTATGCATGTCATATGTCATTTTATTTATCTTTTTGTGTTTTTATTTATTCTTTCACTCACCTCCAACTCTCTCCTGTTTTTTTTCCTTCCATCACCATCTCTGACTCCTCAGGATGCGGGGAAGAGCTATAGACTAGAATGGGCTTACAGGTATTCTACTATATACATATTGTGATTCAAACAATGGAAGAAATTACAACATTGAGGTGGATTCACGGGACATTGGAGGCTCTGGGGGCAGGGAGAAGGAAAAGCAGTTGTAATACTGGGGCTTTTTCAGGACTTGGGAATTGTCCTCTGTGATATCGCAATGACATATATAGGCAATTTTATATCATCATATATCATGCAGAACTGTGTGGGGGAGAGAGTGGTCTACAATATGAATGAAGGTGAATGCTTAAAGGCAAAGGCCCAGGATGAGTTTATCAATTGCAATTAATGTGACACACTAATGAAGGATGTTTATGTGAGAAGATGTGAGAAGTGTGGGCAGTGGTACATATGAGAATCCCTATAATTTTGCATAATATTTATGTAATGTAAGTATTTTAAAAATTATTTAAAAAGAGAAAATAAAAATTAAATGTCTCAAAGTTCTAACAAATAAAAAAAGTGCAAAGACCATAAAGACCTTGGAAGAGAATATAGAGAAACATCTACAAGAACTTGTAATAAGAAATGGTTGCATGAATTTCACACTGAATGCATGAACAGAGAAAGACAAAAATGGATAAATGGGATCTCCTCAAAATCAAATCTTTTGCACCTCAATGGATGTTATCAAGAATGTAAAAAGGCAGCCTTTCCAACATAACAGGAGAAAATATTTGGCAACCATATATCTCATAGGAGCCTAATATCCTTTATATATAAGGAAATCCTACACCTCAAAAATAAAAAGACAAACAACCCATTTAAAAATTGGGTAAATGACCTGAAAAGACACTTCTCCAAAGAAGAAATGCAAATGGTTAAAGGGCACATGAAAAGATGCTCAACATCGCTGGCTATTAGAGAAATGAAAAACAAAACTAGAATGAGATACCATCTTACACCTATTAGAATGGGGGCTATTAAAAAAACAACAGACTATAAAAGTTGGAGAGGATGTGGAGAAATAGGAAACTTCATCACTGCTTGGGGGAATGTAGAATGGTCAAGCCAAGGTGGAGGACAGTTTGATGGTTCCTCAAAAAACTAATTATAGAACTTCCATATGATCCAGCAATTCCATTGGTGGATCTATACCCAGAAGAATTGAAAACAAAGACATGAGCAGACATATGTACACCAATGTTCACAGCAGCATTGTTCACTATTGCCAAAAGTTGGAATCAACCCAGGTGCCCATCAACAGATTAATGGATAAACAAAATGTGGCACATACATACAATGGAATAGTATTCAGCTGTAAGAAGGAATAAATTGCTAACATACGGGATAATTTAGATGAATCTTGAAGACCTGATGTTTAGTGAAGCAAGCCAGGCATTGAAGGATGAGCTGTACATGACTGCACTGATATGAATTAAGGAAATTGATCAGCCCCTGAGAACTAGGGTCTGAAAGACAGGTTTATAAGAAAGAGAAAGAGAAGAGAAGACTGTGGGCCATCACCCACATGGATGTAATCTATGGTAAAATGATAGAATGTAGTTGTATATTGAAGGGATAGGACAGGAGGATAGTGATAATATTGGCTTGAGTCATGCAGTGTTGTCCAGTGGGTAGATTAGGAAGTGTGGGCTAGAAGGTCTAGGATACTGGGGGGAAGGCTGGGAAAGGGGCCAGGTGAACATTGGCGATTTGTGAGTGTGAGGTTGAAAGGACAGAATTAGGAATGCTCTTGTGGCAATATGACAAGGAAAGGTCATTGGTTTAGGGTTCTGGTTGGGGGCCTTTGGGACAGGGTGCACCTGAGAAGGCTTCTAGGGAATGTGTGAGTGATCATTCTGTCATAATGTGTTGTATCAATGTGTGCAGACCCACATAATGAGCAGGAAGGTGTTGGACTCCCATCTTTGGGAGGAATGGTTTGTTCAGAAAAAGACAGGCAGGAGTCTCTCCAGAGCAAGGGAGGTTCCTAATAGGGGAAGAAAAACCAGTGTATCAAGACCTCACTCTTGTTGCATGATGTAATGAATCTTGTCATCCAATCAGTCAAGCCAGGGGGTCACCATGGGTCCTGGGGGAGATGGGGAGGGAGGAATAGAATAGATCAAACAGCAGGTTTTTAGTGACCATGGAAATGTTCTGCATTATCTTACAGTGATGGACACAGGACGTGGTAAATATCATCAAAATTTATAAAAGTGTGCTGTCTAAAATGCAAACCATTTTTTAAACCATTGACAACGTTTAGTAGCTATGTTTCACTATTTGTATATCAGTTATAACAACACTACCATCCACATATAAAAAGGTGTTAATATGGGGGGGTGAAAGAGGGAGGATTTGGGCATATGAGAGTCCTCTGTATTCTGTGTGTGAATTTGCTGTGACCTAAAACTTCTTTGAAAACAAAATGAAAACTTGTGAGACACTGGGGAATGAGAGAGGGAGGTTGCCACAGTACAGACTGGACTGCCAATATTGCAGAGATGAAAGGCAAAATGTCAAAAAAATATTTTTTCATATATTTTTCATTTTTTAAATATCCCAACTTTTAAATTTAATTTTATTTTTAGCTTTTAAAATTTTTATGTATTTTATCTTTTACATTTAAGCTTATCCTTACTATTTCATTTTCCTATTAATTCTATTCAGCTATTGTAATTGTTTCATCTTTGAAGAACCTTTGGATCACAGAAGAGTTACAATGGGGGCAGAGAGGATTGTTGGCATGGAGTGTCAGGAATGGGGGATGCATGGGAGGAAGTTCACCTGAGCATATATATAAAATATATAAAAATGTTCAAATGTTCATGGGCATTGTCACGTGGTTGAAGAATCAAACAATAGATAAAAGAATACTGAAATCCCCTCCTGGAGAGCTCTGCCACATTCTCTAAAGGAGCAGCAACAGTCCCCAAGTTCAGGGGCAGTGACTGGTGAAGGAGAATGATCCACTGATGGGCCCTTGATATTGGTGACCAGATTTATGATTCTTTGCTCTTGAAATTTAAACTTGGCCTATTGTTCTGGGGCCTAAGGTTTGCCTCCTGAGGGCCTCCCTGTTGTTCAAATGTGGACTCTCTAAGCCAAATTCAGCATATGAATGCATTACCTTCCTGCCATCATGGAACATGACTCCTGGGGATGAGCCTCTCTGACCCTAAGGGATTGCTACCAAGCACCAACTGGCAATGTGACTGGAAAAAGACCTCAAATAAAAGGGGCAAAAGGTAAAGACAAATCAATTTATATGGCTGACTTCAAGGTGTGTCAGGAGGTCATCCCAGAGGTAATGCTTATGCACATCCCAGGAGGATCTCATAGACTTCTAAAGTGGATATCACCCCCAAATTATGGGGCTCCTGAGGGCTCTGGTGCCACCCAGGCCCTATGGTCAGGGCAGAGAGCTCTGGAGTTTGGTGCCTTGCCACTGGGCCTGACTTTGTAGTTTGTGCTCCTGAGAGTGACCCAGTTGGACTCAACTATGTCTTCCCTGCACATAGCTCATCTGTCCCTTCTATTCAAACCTATACTTGGTGCTGGAGTTTGTAGGTGTATGTCCAAAGACTTGAGTCTTTGGGCTGTCCATGTGCCAGCTGGGCCTGGAACCTCAGTGGAGCTGCAACTCCTACTTACAGCTAATTGGACTCACCAAGGACAACTGGCAGGGAGATGATTGACAATGACCCTCCCAGGGAACAGAGAGAGCCTGCAGCTGCAGGAAGGATAGTCCCATCCATCTTCCCCATGGGATATAAGCCCCCACTCAATTGGAGATGGAATGGACATCACCATCCCAGAGTCCTCAAGACTGGGGGAAGAGCAATGGACTAGATTAGACTTACTGGTATTCTACTACAGACATACTGTGATTCAAGCAATGGAAAAACTTAGATCATTGATGTGGAACCAGTGCCCACTGGATGCTCTGGTGGCAGGGAGAGGAAAAGCAGTTGTAATACAGGGGCTTTTTTGGGACTTGAGAATTGTCATGAGTGACATTGTAATGACATATATATGCCATTTTATATCATCACATAACATGCAGTACTGTGTGGAAGAGAGTGTGGTCTACAATGATAACTATGTCCCATCCTTAATGGCAAAGCCCCAGGATGTGTTTATCAATTTTAAGAAATGTGCCTCACTAATGAAGGATGTTTATGTGGGAGGTTGAGGGAGCTGTGGAAGGTGGGGCATATGGGAAATCCATATATTTTTGGTGTAACATTTATGTAATCAAAGTATCTTTTTAAAAATATAAAAAAATAAAAAAGTGAAATCACTAAAAAAATATTTATCATGTTAGAATAGGCTGAATATTTAAATAACTCATTAAAAAACAAACAAAACAAAAATCTGGGTTTTGAAATGACATACTAATACTAATGTAAATTGTTTACCCCAATGTAGACCTTTAAGAAGACAGCTTAAGCAAAATAACTTGGTTTATATTTTCACAGAGTATATATCTAATATCTTTTGAAATTAAGTAAATTGTCAACCTGAAATCACTGCACATGTAGAAATCTACATCAACAACCCACTCAAACTATTGGTGGCTTCCTCCACCTTTCCTGGAGATATACAACATCCTAAAGTTTGTTTTAGTCATTTCCTTTTTTCTTTATCCATTTTCTTTAATTCAATTTTTTTAAAAAAATTCTGCTTTTATAAACAATGGTACAAATATTTTCTTTGGACAAGTCTCTGTGAAAACACAAATTATTTTGGGGTAAACATGTTGGACATAAATAAATGGATCACAAAATACTTACTAGTTAATTCCTAAATGTTTTTCAAAGGAATTGTACAAATTTATACTTCTACCACTAGTGTATCATATTTTATATTACTCTATATCCTTATCCAAACCTGAGGTTTGTTCTTTTAGATGTTTGTCAAAATCACAAGTAAGGAATACTATCTCATAGTTTGTTTTTAATTACCTTAATAATTAATAGTAGAAAGGATCATTTGATATGCTTATTGATCCTCCATATTTTCTATTAACTGCCTGTCCATGCCATTTTCACATATTTCCAGCTGTGTGTTGTGCTTCTTTATAAATTCTAAATAGCTTATGTATATGTAATATTAATCTTTATTTTCATTCTTTTTTTATATATCTTGAAATATTCTTTTCATATCCTCCTAATTTGAGAGCAAGTTAGGAAACTATTCCACAATTTTTAAGTGTCTAATTCCTAATTTAGTTGTTTTCATCTTGGTAAATATTCAGTTTGTTTCAATTTATTTATGGTTTCATTAAACACAGTCAAGTAATAAACCATGTTTGAAAATAACAAGAATGCATATATGTAAGTGAGTTACTCAAATCCTTTATAACCTTCATTTTTTTGTTCATGGACAGCTTTTTCATTGTTTTTTACCCAACATTGTATGATGAACATTATATTATAATGGGAAAATTTGAAAGCCATTGAACACCCAAATAACCACCACTTGTGTTCTATGACTAAGATTTTGCTGCATTTGCTTTCTCAGATATCCCTACAATCATCAATTTCTTTATTCAACTATCAATCTATTTTACTTTTTATTTACTTCAAAGTAAGTTTCAGACATTGGTATACATGACTGCTGTGGTAGTTTGATATTATATATGAATTCCAAAAGAAGATATTGTTTATGTTTATAAACTATTCTGTTCCTCTGTGCATGATGCCTTTTCATTGCATTAAATTCAGAGGTCTCACTTTTACTTGATTAAATTAAAATACGTGCTTTGATTTGGCAATGTCAATAGGCCTTGGAGTCTTCACCCCCTTTGTGTATGGACAGTCACACAGAAAAACACATGGCAGAGACCCTGGGAAGAGAGATGAGCCTGATAGTTTGCAGCTGAAGAGAATGGAGTAGCTGTGCCTGGAAATAAATAATCCCTGAGAAGAAAGGTGAGCCCTATGTCACCCAACAGGTCAGAATGGAAGAAGCAAGGACCACAGAGCTTTGGGTGGAAGAAGAAGGCTGAACTCTTGCAGAGACTGGCAGCCATCTTGCTCCAATATGTGGCAACAGAATTTAGTGAGGGAAGTAACTTACTTTATATGGCCTTGTGACTATCAGCGTTTCTAACTCAAATAAATACTCTTTATAAAAGCCAACAGATATCTGGTACTTTGCATCAGCACCCCTTTGGCTGGCTAATTCAGAATTTGGTACCAAGGAATAGGGAAGTGCTTTTGCAATTACCATAATGTTGGAAGAGTTTTAGCAATTGAGATGCTTGATAGGAAAAGCCTACATTACTTTGAAGAGACTGTTGGTAGGATATGGACCTACAGAGATGTTTTATGAGGGCTTAGAAGAAAATGATGAAACTATTATTGGAAACTGGAGGAAAGGTGATCCATGTTTTAAAGTTGCAGAGTATTTATCAAGATTGACTCCTGATGTTACATGGAAGGCAGAATATGAAAATGATGAGCCTGGACATTTAGCTGAAGAACTTTCCAAAGTAAATTCAGAGAATGTGGCTTGACTTCTCCTTGCAGGTTATAGTAAAATGCTAGATGAGATAGATAAGCTTAGAACTGAGTTGTTTGGCACACACAAAAAAACAGAAACTAGTTCAGGAAATTCCAAATCTCTGGAAATCAAGCCTCTAGATGATAATGCACAATTTGAGGACTTAACTAAACTTGGAACTTGTAAATCAAGGTTGAAAATGTACTTATCTAGTGAAGACTTGTGGAAAATCTTACTATCTGATGGCATGGACCCCTGCTTCCTGCATACTAATGCAACAAGTTTTTGAGAGTGCTGTATGAACAAAATGACTGTCAGCCCTAACTAAAATGGACATGCTAGGGAGAGATGTAAGAGAAAACAGCTTTAAGAGGAAAACCATGTAAGCTGAAATCTGGAATTAAGACATCTCAATGGACCATGAGGGTACCCCACCCATGTGTACAGAGAGGATGAGTTTGCCCTGGAAGTTGAAGACTGCTGATGATCCAACCCACTGTTCTGGGAGAGTTTTGCAGCCCCAGTCCAAAGAGAGTGTGGAGTATATTCCCTGAGGGTTTGGGAGGGTGAAGTCAACACCCCATAGGTCTGAATGGGATGGGCTTGTCCTTCATAGATTAGTGAAGGCCAGGTCACCAACCCATTGCCCTGAGAGGGATAGGCCTTTATGCCTGAAATTGAGGAGAATGTTGCTATCACCTCACTGTACTATGGCAGTTGAGACAGTACCCCACAAATCAGGGAAGTTGTCACCATCACCCTAATGTTCTTGGAAGGTGAAGTCTGGAACTCAGTTGCCACTCAGATGTCTGATGATGGTGGAACCAAGAAAATGGCCATTGGACAAGCCTTTGGAAAGAGCAGGCCCCAATGAGGTCACAGGGAGAAGAAACAATCACCTTAAGAATGACCCTCAGAATTTGAAATTTAATAGAGTATGACCTGCAGGTTTATGGAAATGGGGAACCCATGACTCATGTTTCCCTACCAATTTCTCCTTAGGATTATGCAAATATTTTTCCTTTGTCTGTCCCTGTGTTTTGTTGGAAGCAGATAAATTGTTTTGTAAGTTTCAGAGTCCTACAGTCAGACAGGACTTTGCTCCAAGACAAACTGTATTTCTTTAATCTGATTGTGTTATGATCTGGTACTTAGCATTACTGATGTAAGTTTTTTTAAAAATTAATACAATAATGTGTCTTTGGAATTCAGAGTGTGGAGTGTGACAGTTTGATATTATTTATGAGTTCCAAAAAAGAGATATTGATTATGTTTGTAAAAAGGTCTATTCCTCTGTGTGTGAAACCTATTGATTTTATTAAATTCAGAGGTTTCATTTTTACTTAATTAAATTAAGATTAGGTCTTTGATTTGGCCATATTAGTAGGACATTGGATCCCCACCCTTCTTGGTGGGCAGACACACACACAGAAATAGACAGGGCTGAGGTCCCAGGAAGAGAGATGCACCTGAAAGTTTGCAGCTGAAGTGCATGGAGCAGCTGAGCCTGGAAAGAAACAAGCCCCATGAAGGGAGACAACCCTTATGCCAGCCTGCAGCTGAGTTCAGAAGAAGCAGGGATCATGCATGAAGCTGTGGAAGGAAGAGGAAGGCTGAAATCTTGCAGAGGCTGGCAGCCATTTTGCTCCAATATGTGGCAACAGACTTTGGTGAGGGAAGTAATTTACTCTTTATGACCTTGTGACTGTAAGTTTCTACCCCAAACAAATACCCTTTATAAAATCAACAGATATCTAGTACTTTGCATCAGCACCCCTTTGGCTGACTAGTACAATGGCTTATCCATGAACCTGAGTATATATCTTTAAGTAAAGTGTTTGCTTATGTTTTTTACCTTATTTTTCTTTTTTAAGAATACAAAATTATGTATATTAGTTTTTAGTTGAATACTCAAATTTATCACTCAATGAGCTTTTTCAAATGTATATCATCCATGTAATACTTTGAAATGTCTCTGTGGGAAATTCCTTCCCCTCACACCCTTTCCAGTAAATCCCCACCAAGCACCAGAGAGTCAAACATGTTCTGGATTTTTGTTTTATGTATTAGTTTCCTATTATAGACATTTAGGTAATGAAATACAACAATATTTACTATTTTTGTAAGGTTTCTTTCACTCAGAATAATGCATGTGAAATTCCTCCATGAGGCAGGCTAGTTTAGAGAATGAAAAGATATGTCAGGACCTGGCATAAAGTAATGGCCATGAAACACATGACCATGGAATCCCACCTGGAAATCCTCTGAAAGAAAGACCCCCACACACAACAGAAAGCAGCTGGAAGGACCTGTGGGAATTTCTCTTGATAATCTAGAATCAAGGAAAAGCCCTGGATATCCTTGAGGGGCCTTCTCATTGATTTCCCAGAGGAATTGATGGGTGGGCTAATCAATCAAAACAGCAAATCAGTATCCCTCCCCCAAACATTAGCAAGTGGGAGAAATAATTAATAGTTTAAAAAGCAAGTACAGGAGTTAAATAAACCATTTTACCCCCTCTCTGCTGGGACCATCCCATAAGTTTACCTGGGACCCATAATCTATCATATTCTTTATCTTCCCTCATTTTCTTAATAAACTACTGGCCTAACTAAACTGGCATGTTCTTTAATTTTTTTTTAAACATGGACACGAACATAGAGGAAATCTGGCAATATATATTTGGTGAGCAGTCAGCTAGGAGAAGATAATTTTCCTCAATCCTGGTGAGGACTGGTGAGTGAGCCTAACTATGGATTACAGCTTGTTTAATGCCCTTTTTTGGTTATCTGTTTTAAAGAGGTTTCCATATGGGCCTCCACTAGACATAATGCTAAACCAAGGGTGGGTGTCAGGTCTTGAGAGCCCCCCTCATGTCCATGCTACATCCTCAGGCTTGTTAGACCTCACCCTGGCTGGGAGGGTGGGGGCACAAGGCAGAGGCTCAAAGTAGGACACTGCCAGGCAGGGGTCCTGGGCTGATCTCCAGGTGCAACAAAGCTGCCTTTTCCAGCCTAGATTTGGCATGTCTATGCTAAAGCCCTGACTTTTTTAGCAGATAACCCCAGATCCCAGAACTGGCTACTACAACCTACTGCAGTCCCTACACTTATTGGTGGCAGAGATGGCAGAAAGATTTGGTGGCTTAAGTATGCCCCTCTCCCCATGTGTCTGCACCTGGACTGACCTTCCTACCAACCACACTCAGCTCTCCAGTCTGGGATGGGGTAAGAAGGCAGTGGCAGGCAATGATGAGGTGGGTGCCAAGGGGTTGTCCATGTTTCTTCTCCCAGGGTATCACAGTCTAGGGTCTGTTTTCATAACTTGCCTCACCTCCACATTTAATCTTCCCACTCAAGTTTGTAAAATGCCTTGGAATATCTTAGAAACTGAAATGCATGTGTAGTGAAGTTTTGTTCCACCTATGGCCAGAGGAGGTTATTGTCTTAGGGCCAGGAAGCCTCTTAGCTGGAACAATTGTTCTCTAATCTCTTAATGGGCTTTGGATATCTGGTGTAGCTGTGAAACTCTCATGTAGAGCCATAAAATGAAATGCTTTCCTAAGACCTCTGTAATAAGAGGAGAAGAAATAAAAGAGAGAGAGAGAGACAAGTAAAAAGTGGGCTGTTTAAAGGAGCCCTTGTACTAGGAAAAATCTCATGTTCTGGGAACTTCAGTTGGTGGGGTAACTGCTCCCAACATCTCCCATAAATTCATATTAGGTTCTTTGGTCTTAATTTTGGGTTCAGGCATCTCCCAAGACCTAGTTCAGCCCTGAGAATGCCTGGCAGCAAGGGTTTTGTGATTCCCAGTGTAGCCTGATTTTGTATAGGTCCTTGGGTAAACTGCAAGAAATGAATTTCAAGAGCACACCACATTGATTAGGCCAGGAACTTATTAAGGTAAGGAGGGAAGAGAAATGGGAGAAAATAACAGATCATGGGTCCCAGATAGAGAGGAAGGAGCTCAAGAGTGATAAAGTGGACTAATTTACAGACTACAGTTGCCCATTATAGATTATAAATGCCCAGATTTTACCTGCTTGTGTGGCCATCATGGCAGGGAAAAATGGTGAAAACAGGGTGCAGAAGGCAAGAACAGGGGTGAAAAGGCAAGGGAGAGGACTGGTTCAGCCTTTGCACTTGCTTTTTAATCCATTAATTATTCTGCAGCTTTGCTAATAGCAAGGGAGGAGTCCCACCTGTTTGCTGTTTTGATTGATTATCCCACCCATCTATCCCGCAGAGGGGGCCAAACTTAAGGCCCCTCGGGATTATTCAGGGCTTTTCCTAGCTTCCGGAGGATATCTCATTCTGAATGTGAGAATCTCATGAGGGTCTTCCAGCAGCCATCTTGGGTGTATTGATGTCCATGTGGACTTTTTGACAGGTTCCAGATTGATCTTTTGATTCCCTATCTAGCCTGCTTTATTTACCCACTCAGAGAGTTTACACACTTAATCTTAAAGGGGTGGTGAAGAGCAATGGTCATTCTTCTGTAATTACTTCCTCCAGTTTAGGGACAGTAGGTGCTAATTGACAAGGTATAAAACCCTCTGGCTGTTCTATCTCAATTGGAGGAAGATGGATATAGCATCCTTAGTGAAGCTGGATGGCTAGCAAGATGTTGCTTTTGGATGAAACAAACTTGATTAGAATTGTGAGGGTATATGGTCCACTAAGAGGATACTGGACCACAAAAGTAGAAAGTGCCAGGTGCCTATAAAGGCTGCATCTTCCTGAAGCTGGTGGGAAATAGTATTTTTCTTTCAGTTATTTTATGCTGTTGGTTAACTCCAGGGAGAGATTGCAATAGGCAACAGGGTTTGATATAAATTGCCAATCCCAATTCCTATGGTAGAGGAGAGGAATAAGAAGAGGCATTGCCCTTTTTAGTTAAACTACAGGACATGAACACAGACAAGATTTTTAAAGGGGTGTCTGGTTTGCCTTCCCCTACCAATAGGCATCTGAGCTAGAGTTAGAGGGAACAGCTGGCTTTGACACAGATGCTACTTAGCTTTGTCTCTTGAAGAGTATTTCAGGCCATCCAATGATTGACAATTGTACATCTCATCAAGTGCTTATGGTGAGCTGGCACTTCCCTGGGCAGCTGACTTCACTAAATATAAATGCACTCAGCAGAAACACACAGCTTTAGGAATACAAGCTACCCTCAGTCCCTTTCTCCCTGCCTCCCCTTTTCTCCCTGGAATTCACATCCTTAGAAGATAAGCCTGGCAATGTACTTGCAGTGGTGGACATGGTACAGGGTGCTAGTCATCAAAATTTATAAAAGTGTATGAGCTAAAATGTGGATCTTGATGTGGACCAAGGATAATGTTGGGGAACTATGTTTCACTATCTGTATGTCAGTTATGTCGGTGCTGCCACCCTCATACAAAAAGGTGTTGGTATCGGGGGGATTTAAGGAGGAGGTTGAAAATATGAGATTGTCTTGTATTCTGTGTGTGACTCTGCTGTGACCTAAAACCTCTTTGAAAATTAAATGAAAAATTGTGGGATGCTTGAGAGTGACAGGATGATGTGCCACAAAACAGAAGGGACACCAGATATTGCACCGATAAGACAAAGTGGGAAAAAAAATTTATATATATATATATAATTATTTTTTCATATTTTGAAAACCCAATCCTTTAATAACATCCTGTTTTCTTTTTTCTATTTTTTAATTTTTTTAAAAATTATTTTTTATTTTTTAAGTTCTCACATATTTTAACTCTTACATTTAAATATCATTATTATTTCATTTTCCTATTCATTGCAATTGGCTATTGTTATGGTTTCACCTTAGAAGAGGCTAGGGATCACAGAAGGGTCACAACAGGGATGGGAAAGGATCATTGGTGGGGGGGTCAGGGATGGGAGTAAATGGGAGGAAGTCCACCTGAACATGCATGAAAGGCATGCATAATGGTTCAAATGCTTATAGGGCATGGTCATGGGGTGAAGAATTACTCAATAAATGGGAGAACACTGAATTTCCATCCTGGAGAGCTCTGCCATATTTTCCAGGAGAGTAGCAACATCCCCCCTAGTGCAGGGGCAGTGTCTGGCAAAAGAGGATGATCCATTGATGGGCCCTTGTTATTGATGAGTCTTTGCTCTTGAAATTGAAACAGCCTAGTGTCATGGGGTGTCTAAGAGTTGCCTCTTGAGAACCTCCTTCTTGCTCAAACGTGGGCTCTCTCTAAGCCAAACTCAGCATATGAATGCATTACATTCCTCCTAGCATGGGACATGACTACCCAGGATGAGCCTCCCTGGCAATGAGAGATTAATAACAAATGCCAATGGGCAGTATGACTGGCAAATGTCTTTGAATAAAAGGGGGAAAATGCAAGACAAATGCGTTTATAGGACTAAGAGACTTCAAAGTGAGTCAGGAGGTCAACCCAAAGGTAACACTTTTGCAGATCCCAGTAGGACCTCCTAGGCTTCCAATATGGATAACACCCAAAACAGAGGGCCTCCTGAGGGCTTTGGAGATATCCAGGTCCTATATCAGGATAGATAGCCCCAGAGTTTGGTGCCTTACCAGCGGGCCCTTATTTGGAATCGTGGCTCCTGAGAGTGACAGAGTCTGCCCGAAATATGTCTTCACTGCATCTGTCTCTTCTATTCAAACCTATATTTGATGCCAGAGTTTTAGGTGTACTTCCAGGGACCAGAAACTATGGGCTGTCCATGTGCCAACTGGTTCCAGACACTCTGTGGACCTGCAACTCCTACACTACAACTCAATGGACTCACCCAGGACAACTAGTTTGGAGATGATGATGGATGATGGCTATCCTGGGGAATGGAGAGAGCCTGAAGCTGCAGGCAGGAAATTCTCTTCCATCATATGCATGGGTTATAATCCCCCTCTCACTTGGTGGTGGAGAGGCCATCACCATTCTAGACTCCTCCGGATTGGGGGAAAACTATGGACTAGAATGGACTTGTAAGTGTTCTGTTATAGACTTGTTGTGATTCATGAAATCGAAGAAATTAGAAAATCATGTGGATCCAGGGACCAGTAGACACTTTGGGGGAAGGGAGAGGGAAGGGCAGTTGTAATACAGGGGCTTTTTTGGGACTTGGAAATTGTCTTGGGTGATGTTTCAATGGAGGATATAAGCCATTTTTTATCATCATGTATCATGCAGAACTGTGTGGGAGAGAGGGTGGTCTACAGTCTGAAATGTGGTCCACACATGGTGGCATAGCCTCAGAATGTGTATATCTATTACAGTTGATGTGTCACACTGATGAAGGATGTATATGTGGGAGGTTGTGGGAGCTGTGGGAGTGGGGGCATATGGGTACTCCTAAAATTTCTGTGTAACATTTATGTAAATTGATGTATCCTAAAAAAATAAAATTAAAAAAAAAGAAGAAAGCCTGCCCCTTTCAACTGGAATTTACATCTCTAAACAGATAATGACTCTTTTCCTCCCTAATAGTTGTCTGCTTTATGAAGATAGCTAACCTAGCTGATTTTGCTTTTGTAACCCTGCCTGCCAGCTTGCTTAAGGATGTGCCTCCTTAGAGTTCTGCTTAGATTTCCTATATAATCTTACAAAAATTAAGACACAGAGCTCAGATTTTTGGATACTTGACTCTCCTCTGGGCTTGCATGTAATAAAACTTTGTACATCAGCCCACCTCCCCACCCCCAGAGTGCCACCTGGGCTTTCATTCCATGTGCCACAACATTTGGTTCCCTGACTAGGAAAGTCCAACCAGGCAGGCCCATTGTGCCACTGGCTTGGGTCTTATGGGCATGGCCAATGGCAATCTCTAAGCAAACAAGGTGGGCACCACCCATCCTCTTGATGGGACCTGCTTCTGAGTCAGTCCCCACCAGCCCTGTCCTCACACCATGGCCTGACTCAGTGAGGAGGCAGACTGAACAGTGCTAGAAGACTTCAGAAAGTTAAGGCCCTGGGTGTCAAGTCCTCAGTCAGACCCATTTCTGGATGGAAGGGGAGACTGAGCACCTCCTGAAATCTAGTACTTAGATTCCTGAATAGGGCAATCCCTGTGGGAGGGGCTACATAATCTCTGAGTGATTGTGTGTGTGAGTGAGAATGACAGAGGCTTGCCTCTTTTATTCCAGTCTGTAGCTTTATGCTGTGGAGCCCATGTGGGCCCTAACCTGTATTCCACAGCAACATCATATGACATAACAGCCCACCCCAAACTCTGCCTGGGCACCTTACTAAGATGAGCTGAAGTTCTCATGAGAAACATAGACAGGTAGGCATCTGAAATGCTTTGAAAGAGGTGACTGCATCCCTTGTCTGCCTTGTGCCACAGACACAGGGTATGGGCTCATCACAGTCAAAACCTGCCATCTTAAACTGTATGCTCAAGAATTTCAAGAAGGTTTTTCCAGAGATTATGGCATCTGGATGAACCCCAGCACCCTCTGAAACTTATGTGAAGTAGAGTGCCCACTTTTAATGTTGACTGGCCCTCAGAAGGGAACCTGGATTTAGCTATGGTCTGTCCAGTGTGACTGGTTGTCACAGGAACTCCTGGCCACCCCAGTCAGTTTGCCTACACCAACCCTTGGTTAGAGATAGCCCAGACTCTGCCCCCTTGGGTTCAATTGTGCATTGGTAAAAAGGGACAGAGCAGGGTATTGGTTGCATAGGGAATAGGGCTCGGGATACCAGTCATTCATCAAGGGTCCTTAGGGGAAGACCCATCCCCCACCAACATACATTCCAGCCACTCTAGCCTCTCCTCCTAGCCTGGGAGTGCTGGGAGATCTCCCAGAAACACCTCCACCTTTGGTACCTCCAGGAACATCCTCCTCCTCTGAGGAAAGCCCTGGAACCCCAATATCAAGGAGGCTCTGGTCAGTACAACCCACATTAAAGCTGTCCCTCTGTGAAACACAGTGTCTGGCTCAGATTGGAAAGGATGGGACCACCTGACCTGGGAGGCCTGTATTATACTATCTGTCCTTCACAACTACAGACTTCTTAAACTAGAAACTCCACACCTCCTCCTACTCAGAAAAGCCGCAGGCCCTTATTGATCTCATGGAATCCATTTTCCAAACCAAACATCCTACTTGGGATGATTGCCACCAACTCCTTCTTACTTCTTTAATACAGAGGAGAGATGATTGATTCTAATGAAAGCCCTAAATTGGCTGCAGGAGCAGGCCCCTACTGGCATCTTAAACTCAGGAGATTGGGCATGAGAGGCAGCACAGAGGCCCAACTGAACTGGGACTTCCACACTGATTAGGGACAGGCTGCACTTCAGCAATATCAGGAAGCTCTCCTTTGAGGGTCAGAGAAGGGGAAAAATGACCCACAAACATGACAAAAACAACTTTGGCTACACAAAAGTCCAATGAATCTCCTGGAGATTTCTATGAATAACTGTGAGGCCTTCAGGATCTACACCCCTTTTGATCAAGAAGCTCCAGAAAACCAGAGGATGGTGAATGCTGCCTTTGTTGCACAGGCAGGAATGGATGTTAAAAGGAAGTTCCAAAAAATCAGAAGTGTTCATGGTTATGAACATTTCTCAACTCCTGAATTCACCAAGAAAATATTCATCAATCATGATGAAGCCACCAAATGAGAAGCCAAGAAGTGAATAAAATATCAAGCCTCCCTACTGGCAGCAGCCTCTGGAAATCCTTACCATAATAGATGAGAAGTGCCACCTTAAAAAGAGGGGACAAGCACCAGAAGGGTGCCTCTGGCCAGAGACCAATGTGCCTACTGCATGGAAAGTGGATACTGGAAAAATGAGTGCCCCCAAAAGACTCAGGCACATAGAGGGAACATCCCTAAAGGGAAATACTGACCTGTGCCATAAGACCGTCTGATCAGGCTAGCAGGGCTCAACCCTGAATAGGGGTGACCAGGCTCACTGGAACATGGCCCCATGAGCCCATGGATAAACTAGAAGTTGGGGGCCAGTCAATGACTTTCATGGTGGACACTGGCAGTGAATATTCTGTGGTCACAACCCCTGTCACCCCCTTTAGCAGAAGAACCACTAATATCATAGGAGCGACTGGGGACAAGTCAAGTCAATGGCCTTTTTGCCAGTCAAGAACTTGCCAGCTAGATGGCCATGAAGTGACTCATGAATTTCTGTGCCTTCCTGAATGTCCAGTTCCCCTACTTGGTAGGGACCTCTTAACCAAATTGAGAGCCCAGATTACCTTAAAACGTGAAGGGTCAGCAAGCTTAAGCTTCAGGACCGGCCTCACTGTCCTCATCACCATACCCTGAAGCAAAGAATGGAGACTTCATGCAGAAAAAGTTCAGGTCAGAATCTGGAAAACCTGCTGGAACTTTCCCCCATGTTTGGGCAGAAAACATCCCACTGGGAATGGCACAGAACCATGCACTCATCATCTTTGATCTGAAGCCTGGAGCAGTCCCGGTCAGGCAGAGACAGTATCTGATCCCCCATGAAGCACAATTGGGCATGGTCAAACACATAGATTGCCTGAGAAAAGAAGGAATTCTGATTGAGTTCCAGTCACCCTAGAACACCCCTTTATTACCAGTAAAGAAGCCAGATGGGACTGGATATTGACAAGTGCAGGATTTATGAGCCATTAATAATGCCACTTGCACTTTACATCAGGTTGTTCCCAATGCATACACTTTGCTAGGACAGCTGCCACCTGAAGCTGCCTGGACCTGAAAGATGCCTTCTTCTGCCTGCAGCTGGCCCCCCTGAGCCAGCCTGTTTGCCTGTGAATGATAAAATATCAAAACTTGGCAGAAAACTCAGCTAACCTGGACCTGGCTCCTGCAAGGCTTCAAAAACTCTCCTACCCTTTTCAGGGAAGACTTGGCAGCAGATCTGGACAACTACCCTTCAGGAGGACTGCAGGTGTGCCATCTTACAATATGCAGATGGTCTCCTACTTGCCAGTGAGATGGAAGTGGACTGCTGGAGAGGGATCCAGACTCTCCTACAACTTCTAACATAGACTGGGTACAAAATGTCTTGGAGAAAGGCCTGCATCTGTAAACAGCAGGTCAAGTACCTGGGGTTTAGCTTCACACAAGGACACTGGATGTTGGGAAGTGAATGAAAGAAAGTGATCTCCACAAACCCTACCACCACCACAAAAAGAAAGCTTTTTTAGTTCCTTGGGGATGCAGGGTTCTGCAGCATCTGGATTCCCGGGTTTGTAGCCATGGCCAAATCCCCAGGAAAAGAGCCTCTTGCCTGGGGAGAAGCTTAATAGGGGACCTTTCAAAACATCAAAAGACAACTCAGCCAAGCCCCTGCCTTGGGGGTCCTGGATGTAACTTGAAACTTTAGCCTGTTTGTGCATGAAAAGAACAATGTAGCATTGGGGGTACTCTCTCAAACAGTCAGCGCCTGGCAAAGACCCATTGCTTACCTCTCCAAGCAGCTGGACCCCATGGCTGCAGGGTGGATGCCCTGCCTGAAAGCTCTGGCAGCAACCATAACCCTCATCAAAGAAGCTGACCAATTAACCCTCGTACAGTCAATTCATGTTATGGTGCCACATGCAGTCATTGCCCTAATGAACTCACATGGGCTTCGGTGGATATCAAATCTCCAACTCACACATTACCAAGGTTTACTTTAAAAACCCCAGAGTGACAGTAGAAACACAGTCTAAACCCTGCACCTTTATGCCTAATGAGGAAGGGGATCCTGTGCATGACTGTGTTGAAGTGAACAAGGAAGTTTACACCAGTTGCCCCCACCTCCAAGACAAACGGCTCCATTCCCCAGATCAGACACTATGTACAGATGGGAGCAGTCTCATTAAAAAAATAAAAAAAACTGGATATGCAGTCACCGCTAATGAACAGGTGGTGGAAGCGGCATGTCTACCGCGGGGATCGTCTGTGCAATGAGCAGAACTCTGTCTGCTGGACCAAGCCTGCAGTTAGCCGCTGGGCAAGTGGTCAACATTTACACTGACTCTAAGTACACATTTGCTACCATTCATACCCACAGGACAATTTAAAAAGAAAGAGGTCTCCTAACTGCAAGGGGAAAGGAAATGAAAAACAAAGAAGAAATCATCCAACTGTTAGAAGGAATCTGGAAACCAGACAAAGTCATCATCATCCACTGCTGGGGGCATCAGAAGGGAATGGACATGGAAACAGGCTAGCTGACAAAGCAGCTTGTCAAGTGGCTGAAGGAACCCATGGAATACAAGTCCCAGAAGTGACACCACAGCTGCACTCTTAGGACAAGAGACTTATCAACTAAGCTATAACCGGGAAGAACAGGAATACGTTAAGAGAGAAGGGGGAAGGCAAACCTCTGAAGGAACTTGGCTGCCCCTGGATGACCAGCTTTTTGTCCCAAAAGGAGTGACTCATCCCCTCTTCCAGTGATACCACCCACTCACCCACCTAGGGAAAACTGTGCTAGAAGTCTTGCTCGGGAGATCCTACTACATAGGCAGACTAGCTCCTCTCTGTGCCACCATCAGCAGCCAGTGTGAAGTTTGTGCCAAAAACAATGCACTGCAAGGTCTCCATGCTCCAGCAGGTGTCCAGCACATGGGGATGGCCCCATTTGAAGATCTCACAGTAGAGTTCACAGAAGTGAAACCAAGTCATGGGTACAAATATCTGTTGGTGATGATATGCACCTTTTCAGGTTGGTTCAAAGATTTCCCCACTTGCACCGAAAAGACAAGAGAAGTGACTAAGGCTTTACTTAGAGAAATCATTCCCTGACATGGGCTGCCACTGTCTATTAGAAGTGACAATGGCCAGGCCTTCATGGCTGTCATAGTCTAAGAGCTATCAAAAATGTTAGGAATCAAGTGGAACTTCACATGGCTTACAGGCCCCAGAGTTCAGGGAAAGTTGAACACATGAATTGAACCCTCAAAGCCACACTAGCCAAATTCTTCCAGGAGACTGGTCTTCCCTGTGTAGACTTACTTTGCAGAGGACCAGCCTGGGCATTCTGAGGGGCTACTGAAAGGTGATTGGCATTAGCAAAAAAGACACACAGACAGACACAAGTTTGCTAGCTCTGGCTTCTTTACATTTTTCTTCTTTTTTTTTTCTTAGCCACGTCTCAATTTTTATTCTTACACCTTTCCTCTGATCTCATTGTTTTCCTCTGACCTATTTTTGCCATGCATGTTTTTCTTAGTTCTCCTTATCCCAGAGTGCACCATTGTTTTTTATAATTGAGGGTATGAGTTACACTATGTTCACAGTGCCCCTGCATCATTTTCTCTGGGTTAGCAGAACATTAACCAGTTATTCTCCTTCTATGCATCATGGTTTACAATCACAGTCCTTATTACAATTCTATGTTAGTACAAGGTACAGAATTACTAGACAATTGTCCTCTATAATACCCACAGTGCCACTTCATGTCCACAATGTCAACCTACACTACAAAATGGTCCTCACATGATGTAGGTTTCAAAAGAGTCCCAATTGCTTTTCTCCACCAATATCTTCTGACATTTTTTCCACTAGGGCCGATTAACTGCAAGGATTTCTTGGCTCTACATAAAAGCAAAATTTGTTAAAGCATTTCTTCTCTATTCCTCTTACTAGAGGTCCTTGTTGATCTATATCTATGAAATGTGAGCACAGCATAATGGTGATTTGAGGCCAAGTAATTTTTTCTACAAATCCTAACAACATTCTCAAAAGTGGTTTTGCTGTAACTTGATTATTACTTAGAATTTTTGGCAGAGGTATGCTCTCTACTACTAAGAAAATCTCAGAGAAAGACAGAAGTGAGATAAAAAGCATGAACACAGATTTCCTGCTGGGGTTGATAGGGAAACCAACAACTGGGGACTGCTTTGCAGTTCCTTATTGTCACTTGGCCTTTCTCTAGTGGCTTTGCAGCTAGACAGGCATGCTGGTAGTATGTTGGCTCCCAACATACTTGCCTTAACCCTTTTCTGAGCTAGGTGTACCTCAGAAACCACAGGCTATTCACCCTTTGAAATTCTATTTGGTTGGCCACCCCCAATTATCCAGACCTTCATAGAAAATCTCAAACTTCTGGGGGAAGCTAGCCAACATTCCATTCTCTAGCAGCTGGGGAAAACTCTAGCTGAAATACATAAAACTGTCTTGTGCCAGAATCTTATCCCCCTGGGACACCCAGTGTACCCCCACTGGCCAGGGGACCTAGTCTGAATCAAAGACTAGAAAAAAGAACCGCCTTCAGCCTTCCTGGGCAGGTACACATACTGTGATCCTTGTAACTCCCACTGGTCTTAAAGTTGCAGGCATTTTCCCCTGGATCCATCATTGCAGAGTCAAGAAGGCACACCCCAATAAAGAGAAGGGCAGCTGGACAACCCAAACCATACCCAGCCACCCCTTGCGAGTGTGAGTCACCTGGGATACACAAGCACTGACCTCATCAAATGCCTGCTGAATGGACCCCTGTTCCTGGTGGATCCTGTGCTTATGTGGCCTGCTCACCTTAGTATTTGGAGTTGGACTCACTGCTGTGGCCCTGCAGACTGGACTATTGTGAATAGATCCCTAATTGCAATTGCTTACTGGTGTATAATTGGATGCTTCTGTGCCTTGACTTGCTTGTCCTTTCCTTCCTTCCTCCCTCATTAAGAGCCAATACCCACTCAGAAAACCTATGGCAGCTGCAAGTTAGTCAAAGCTGTGGCAAACAATCTGTACTGAATGCTTCAGTCCTATTCTTGGCAGGTGCAACTTCAGCCTCTGTAATGTTTGATGCTTGCAGTGCAATCCAAGATCACACTCCTTACACCTTACTAGTGGCCCTGTACACCCACATCCCTGTACCTGCCCCCAGGAGAGGGTGTAGGGGTTGCAACTATGGGAGATATGAAAAATACCTCTGCTGAGACCTCCAAAAGCATGGGGGGGTTCTGCCCCTCTTGGAGCATGCTGGTAGGCACCACCGCTCCCTACAAGGGAGTCCCACTGACTTCTCCATATTTCCTACAGAAAAACCCCAGCCTGGCAGTGTGTGGCAAGAAACCTGTGGACCCAAAAAGCTCACCTTATTAAACATAATCACCAGATCAGAAAATACCTTTTTAAAGGCCCAAACAGGACTAAAACTAGGAATTGGAATATATGACCCATCAGTGCTGGACCGAGGGGACATCTAACTGGTCCAACCAATCCCAGCAACCCAATCCCCAGAGAAAACCCAGATGAAAAATATCAGTAAAGCTTCCAGGTGCTAAAAGCCAAAGTTAGAACAGCATCCCACAATTTCATTTTGAACTAGGTTTGAAATTTCCACCAACTCCTAAATGAATCCCAGCCCGACATAGCTGCATCCTGCTGGCTATGCTCTTCCTCCAGTCTAACCATCTTCCTTGTACCTGTCCCATGGAACATAACCCTCCTAACCCAGGACAGCTCTGTGGTGGGATCCAGGCCCCTCCCATTCTGCATAACCAACCCCCCAGGAAAACTGGCTAACTGTAAAAACATAACTACCAGGTCTCCTTCAACCATCCTCCCTCTTGGAAGGACTAACTGTAACACCACCTGCCCACTCAATGCACCTGACCAATGCACTGCAAACTCCACCATCTGGGTCTGTGGCACCAATGCCTACTGATGCCTGCCCCAGGATGGCCAGGGCATCTGTTACCTGGCTTGGCTAATACCATCTTTCTTAGTGTATGGAGATGAATTGCCTGGAGAGATTTCCCAAGCCAAATGAGCCATACAGACAATTCTGATACTCTTAGGACTAGGAGTAGTTGGGAGCACAGCAGTAGTGTGGGCCTCACTTGCAGTTGTTCAAGAGGGCTTACAAACCCTATCATGGGAAACAACAAATGACCTCCAGGAAATATTGGGGACTCTTAACAGCTTGCAAGACCAGATAGACTCATTGGCAGAAATGGTTTTACAAAACAGGTGAGGATTAGACTTGCTCACCACAGGTTCAGGGGGGATCTGCCAGGCCCTGCTGGAAGAATGCTGTTTCTATGCAAACTCCTCAGGGACAGTTAGGGACAAAGTGGCCCTACTAAAAGAATGAGCCAAAAATTGCTTAAATCGTGTATACCAGGCATCTGCCAATGGGAACTACCTCCAGTATCTCCTCTTCTGGATTTTGCCATTTATGCCAGTAATTTATGCCTCAGTCTTATTCCTCTTAACTTTCAGGCCATGTCTTCTATGGTACCTAACACAATACATCACTTCCTGCTTAAACACCTTAAAACATCAAGTAATGCCTCAGGTAAAATATCAGCCCTTGGTGAATATAGAAAAATCACCCATGTTAGCAGATGATGCCCCATAAAACATTATAAGGGCACCAAAAATGGGGAGTGATAAGGGAATTGTTGGGACCCTAACACCCCTCAGCAGAAACCCACAGCTTTAGGAAAATAAACTCCTCTAGGTCCATTTTCTCCAGTCCTTCCTTTTCTCTGAGGAAACCACATCTTTAGGAAGATAAGCATTCCCCACCTGCCCCTTTCAACTGGAATTTAGAACTCTAAGCAGATAATGGCTCACTTCCTCCTTAATGGCCCTATGTTTTAGGAAGATAAACTAACCTCACTCCTTTTGCTTTTGTAACTCTGCCTGCCTGCTTGCTTGGGAATTTGTCCACTTAGTGTTCCTATATAAACTTATGAAAACCGAGGCACTCAGAATTTGGAGAATGAATTCTCCTCTGGGCCCATGCATAATAAAACTTTGTTCATCAACCCCCCCCACCCCCAGAGTGCTGCTTGGGTTTTTAATTCCATTGGCTGCAACAGTAAAAGCACCATAAAGTTTTCATACCACCTTTACTTTGCCTTGAAAGGGATTTTTAACATTTAAATTACCCATATGGTAAGTCTATTACCTTCTGGAGACTGCACTTTGGAACAAAATATCTTTATCAGGTTTGCCTCAGAAACTGCTTGGTTGTTATAAATCCTTTCTTTTAATGATAATTAAAAGTTTTTAAACAATTTATTGAAGTATATCATTCATACATGAACATACAGAAACCATAAGTATTCAGTAAATATCATGATCTTACAAAACAAACATGCATAACATCATACAGGGCTCCCACACATCACCCCTCCACAAACACCCTGCATTGTTGTGAAACATTTATTAACAAATCATGAAAGAGCATCCTCAAAGTACTACCACTAACTATGGCCTGTCCAGTGTCTTCCTCCTCCATATATTTTTTAAAGATTTATTTATTTACATTTATCCATTTTTAACAGATACTTAGATTACATAAGTGTTATTCAAAAAATATGGGGATTCCATATGCCCCACTACCCACACCTCTCACACCCTCACACCCTCCCACATAAACATCCTTCAATAATGTGGCACATTCATTGGAATTGATAAATGCATCCTGGGGTTTTGCCATTAAAGCATGGACCATAGTTTACATTGTAGTCTACACTCTCTCCCAAACAGTTCTGTATGTTGTATGATGATATAAAATGACCTATATATGTCATTGCAGTGTCATTCAGGATGATTCCTAAGCCATGAAAGAGCTCCCATATTACAACTGTTTTACCCTCCCCCTACCCACAGAGGCTCCAGTGGCCACTGGCTCCACATCAATGTAGTCATTTCTTCCATTGGTAGAATTCCAGTAAGTCCACTCTAGTCTATAGTTCTTTTCCCAATCCTGAGGATACTGGGATGGTGATGTCCACTCCACCTCTAATTGAAAGGGGGCCTATATCCCATGGGGCAGATGGATAGGAGTATCTTGCTTGTAGTTGCAAGCTTTCTCTGCTCCTTGGGATGGTCATTGTTCATCATCATTTACTTGTTAGTTGTCCTAGGTGAGTCCAATGGGCTGAAGATGGGTTTTGCAACTCTGCTGAGGTTCCAGGACCATCTGGCACATGGACAACCCAAAGTCTCATGTCTGTTGGACTTACACCTACAAACTCCAGCACAAAGTATGGGTTTAAATAGAAGAGACAGATGAGCCATGTGTAGGGGAGATATAATTGAGTCCAACTGTGTCACTCTGAGGAGCATAAACTCCAAAGTAGGTCCCATTGGCAAGGCATTAAACCCTGGAGCTATCAGACCTGACCATAGAAAGTGGGCATCTCCAGAGCCCTCAGTTGCCCCACTATTTGGGATAATAAACCTTTGATGTTTGCTAGAGTTCTGAGAAACTTAGCTCTTTTTCTAGTTTTTCTATTTCTTTCAGGTTTCAGTATTTGATATCTCCTTTCTGGTCATCTTGCTGATGTCAGCCATTTTTCTCCTCAGTCTCAAATGATGTCTCTATAATTGCTAATTTGGATATCATGTATTTATTCCTGTTAAGTGAACAAATCTATGTAGTATGTAGACATTTTTATATTTGGGAATGAGACCTTATTGATGACAAGATAAAGAAGCATGGTTAGATTTGATCATTATCTCTTTAGTGTTTTTAACTCCAGTTTATTTGAATATATTAATTCTGGTTGAATAATATTTAGCATAATATTCAAATTGCTTTCACTGAATGTTTTGAAGTGCAAATGCAGTGATCCTACTGAATAAGTGATTTTTGTAACTTTTATATATAGCTTCCAACAACCTGATGACATAATAAAATGGAATATGTGTTATGCCATTTACTTGTCTATTTAGCTCAAACGCATTGTCACAAAATAGTTCAATTTACATGCATAATTTTTTACAAATAATATATCGTGCATCCATATATAAACATATTCTATTTTATCCATATTTCCATGGATCACATTTAGTCCCTGAAATGCATTTTATTCCCTTTGGGAACACAGAGTAAGTAAGAAAATTAGAAGAATTCCCCAGTTGTCTCCATTCAGGCATTTCCCTCTCTAAATCATTTCTCTGTGATGAAAATCCCACTTGACATGACTCAAAGTGATGTAATTTTCAAGGGAAAATCAATTCATATATTTACAAACCCTGGGAATTTAATTACTTTCTGAGGGGCTAGTTTCTTGTGCTTTATACATAGAATGTATCACTTATCTAAAGGCCTTTCTCTTCATTTATTTAGTTTAAATGTTTCTCTTCAAGACTCTGTGAAGAAAATGGAAATTGCATCTGAATTGCTTCCTCAGTCTTTGTGAACCAGCAATTAAATCACTACAAAGATAAGTTGCTATAAATATGGATGTGTTTGCACATGTATTTTCAAATGCATGATGATGACATATGTCAATGCTTATCTTTAGTCTCCCCTAAGAGCTTGCAAATGATGATGATTCTGTTTCACTGACAAGCAACTTAAGTTTCTGTACCTTAAAAGGGGTACCAAAATTATAGTTTTAATTGCATTATTAAACTGTCATTGAAAGAAATTCAAGCCTATTTTTAATTTTTTATCTAACTTTTCAGGTTTAACACTTTTTTGCTACAAAAGCAAATTTTCTTCCAAATAACAGTAAGTTGATTGAATCTTTACTATAAAAGATTAATCCCCATAAAACAATTATGTATGGAAAGACAACTTGATGCCAAATTACTGTCTAATCAAATATGCATTATTTTTTAAAAATGTCATAGTGGAAGCAATTTATTCTAGGCTTCTTTAATTAATATATTTCACATTTTATTTGATTATTGTCTTCATATGTCTTATTCTTTTTGAGACACAATCCATTTGAAATCCTCAACTGTTGCTCATAATGGTTCTTCTACCTTACACTTTATACTTTAAAAAGAAAATAGTCACATCTATAGTCATAAATTTATCACTCCCACAAATTTATCACCAGGTAACATAACTTACCTATTGTAGAGATTAAATAGATAAATGATCAAGTAAAATTTTCAAGTTTTATTATATTTTAAAGAATTATCTCCCACTATGTGAGACAGGCATTGTAAGGATCATGGCTATTTAGTTCAGAAAGACCAATTTGTTTACTTAAATGCACATGCTTAATAATGTCTAAACTTTGTAATTCAACCTAACACTTTTGAAGTGAAGACACAATAGAATGGAAAAAGGGAAAGAATGACTTAGGATAGATAGAAGAGAGGAAGAGAAAGAAGGGAGGGAGGGAGGGAGGGAGGGAGGGAGGAAGGAAGGAAGGAAGGAAGGAAGGAAGGAAGGAAGGAAGGAAGGAAGGAAGGAAGGAAGGAAAGTCAGAGTGTGGCTCTGTGGTTGAGTGTTGGCCTCCCACATGCAAGGACTCATGTTCAAATCCTGGCCCTAGTACCTCAATATATATATATATTTGATATGGATTGAATATCTCAATTTTACAATTTGAAATCTAAGGCTTAGATTGAGTAAGTTCTTCATCCTAGGACATAGAGCCAGTGAATGTATGAAATAAACCCTGGTACTGAATCTTGAATTTAAATCTCATGCTTTTCCCACTAATATACAATTATCAATATGTTTAATAATGATGAATTAAATGATAAAATCTTTAATAATATTGAGCTCCATGAATGAGTAAAAATAAATGTGAAAAATTGCACTGTTTAAAGGAGTTTATAATAATTAGAAAAAATGACAGACATTTAAAAGTAAATAGAAAGGCCCCACAAGAGCTATAAGAAGTAATAAGACAGTAAATATGTTAAGTGTCATATTAATGATAGAGACCATAGTACTAAAGAATATAAAAGGGATGACTTCATTACAACTTGGAGTGTTCAGTCTGGTATAAGTTGATAATGGACTAAAACTTGTGCATATAGCTTTGAGAAGATTTTAAGAGTTATTTGGGGGAGTAATAAAGTAGGAAAACCTGAGAGGTACAGAATGGAAAGAAGCATGAGCCTAGAAATATTTATTTGAAGATTTAAGCACTTACTGACAACATATGATTTGTAACATTTAATATTTACAAAAATATTCTCTATTGGTATCACATGGGCTACTGTTTATTTTAATTTTAATTAATCCAAAATTGCAACACCTGATAAAGTATATATGTTATTGGATATACACTAATGAGCATTTAGGTTTCAGGCTTCAGCTTTTTAAAAAATTGTAATGTCCATATTCACTTCTTTTGCATGATATTGGCAATCTCTGCAACTACTATTTTTATTTTTATGTGTATTTATAATGTTTGCCATAATATATATCTATTGATGTTTTCTGTTGTATAATGATGTGTTTATATGCTTTTGTCTGTTTGGATCAAATTAAATCATATGCTAAATGGTTAAGTTTACATACTTTATAAGTATGGGGCACAATCATTGTTGAAAGTTTCCTATGAACATATTTTTGAAAATCAGTATGCACTGTTCACTATGACCCCTATCTCTTTTTACACCATCAGAACATCACTTTATGATATAATATTTTAGGATATACCAATTATTGTAGACCTTAACCCTGCCTGAACCACCAAGTAATGTAAACATTTTGGATGAAAAATAATTTGATTAATTTGATTAAATAGTGTGACCTAAAAATTGAAAATTTTATCATGTTTACAAGACTTCTCTAGAGTAGGTTTAAAAACATTTCTTTTTTATTTTTATTTTTTTAGTTTTTAATAAAATTTTATTGAAGTATAACAGTAACTGTATAGCTAAAGTTGTGAACTTATAAACAAACATGCATAGCACCATAGAGTTCTCCCATAAATTGCTCATCAATACCATGCATTGTTGTGAAACTTTTGTTACAAACTATGAAATAGCATTGTCAAAATATGAGTATTAGCTGTAGCCCATATCTTACATTTGGTGTATTTTTCCTCCAACCCACTCAATTATAACATCCTGTAATAATATTATACATTTTTTTATAGTTGATAAGAGAACATTCTCATATTTGTCCATTTAACCACAGTCCAACTTCATCCACTGGATTCCCTGGTGTTATAGTGCCCCCTGTTTTGTACAATCCAGTCAAAGTATACACTCAGTGGCTTTAATTTTCATCACAGAGTTATGCTTTCACACCTCAGTCCATTTTAGTACATTTTCATTATACCAAAAAGAAAAATTCCCATAACCCCTTGTGCCACCCTATGGCTGTCTCTTAGAATTGATATTTCTTTTTTGCCATTGCTTCAAAAATATTACAATATTACTGTTAACCATTGTCTATAAGTTACATTATTCATAATTTGCCCACATATCTCCATATTCTTAACAATTTGCAAAAGAACATTCATATATTTATACTAATAACCATAGTTTTCATCCAACACTGAAATCACTGTTATACATACCCTAGATTATTCTCTAGCTTCCTTTCCATTGATATTTACATGTCATAAATGTCAAACATGTCTAGCACTTTCAACCACAATCTCATTTATAAATCATCAGTGTTAGTTTTACTCAGTATAAAGTGTTACCATGAATTCTATCCAGTTATACACTTTTACAATTAACTTTATTAAAAGTTCTACATAGATTGAACATCAGCTCCCCTTCTCAACACACATTCTATTTCTTAGTAACCTATACTCTAGAGTTTATCTCCATGAATTTATTTATCATATTTATTATATATTAGTGAGACCATACAATATTTTTCCTTTTGTCTCTGGCTTATTTCATTGAACATAATATCCTCAAGGTTCATCCATTTTGTCAAATGCATTCCAATTTCACTTCTTCTTACAATAGAATAATATTAAATTATATGTATATACCACATTTTGTTTATCCATTCACTGATTGATGGACTCTTTGGCTGTTTCCATATTTTAGAAATTGAGATTAATGTTGCTATCAGTGTACAAATATCAGTTCACATCCTTGCTTTCCATTCTCCTGAATATATTCTTAGTAACAGGATTGCTGGATCATACAGCAGTTCTATATTCAGCTCCTTGAAGTACCACCAAACTGTCTTTCACAGAGGTTACAGCATTCTACATTCCCACCAACAGTGGAGTATTCCTATTTCACCACATCCTCTCCAGCACTTGTAGTTTACTGTTTCTTACTGATGGCCATTGTGGGCACAGACTGAGGAATCCCAGAACTGCCGGGTCTCCTCCATGGGACTGGCAGAAAGAAGATTTTGTTCTCCCTGCCTAAAACCATTTCTTGAAGGAATGATCTTTTGAGGCTAAAGAATTTTGATTTAGTAGAGGAAAAGGGTTGCATAACCTTACTTTTTCTTCCCAGGTTGACATGAAAGTGCATCCTGGAATGTGGGGCTTTGTTCTAGGGATCACCTTTATGAAAATGTGCAGAAAATGAAGTCATTAGTATTAAATGTATATCCACTGGAGAACCACCATTAAATGAGCTGGTGACGCACTGGTTAAAAACATACACACATACTAAAACTATTTCAGATGGATAGTGACTGTATCCAAAATATATTAAAACTTGAAAAAAATCAATATAGTTTCACATTATGTTTCATGAAATCAAGAAGAAATATGATTTGATCAATTTAGTTCTATTGGTTCACCATTTTCCTCAAAATGCTTTAGGTAACATGAACAATGTTTTTAATGGGTTGTCTTCCATATAGAACAAAATTAGTTGTAAAATAGTTTTCATATTTGTGTGCTTTTCCTTGTATTCCTACAGAGGTTCCAAGAATGATGCATTCGGCAAACCACACCATCACTGAATTCATTCTTCTAGGACTGCTGCAATACACCCCAACTCATTTCTGTTTCTTTGTTCTCATTGCCATGATGTTCCTGGTAACACTGACTGGAAATAGTCTTTTGATTCTGCTGATCCTGATAGACCCCCACCTTCACACTTCTATGTATTTTTTCCTTTGGCAGCTCTCTTTAATTGACATCCTGTTCACACTTGCCATTGTCCCTAAATTGTTGACTGACTACCTTCTGCACAGGACAGGCATCTCTGTTTCTGGGTGTGGGACCCAGATCTTCCTGGGGTTGGCCCTGGGTGGAATTGAGTGTATCCTCTTGGGTCTCATGTCTTATGACCGTTATGTTGCCATATGCAAGCCTCTGCATTATCCTATTCTCATGAACTGGCTCCTCTGCAAGCAGATGGCTATTTCATCATGGACCACTGGTGCTTTCAATGCCTTGATACATACTGTATATACCATGGGATTCCCCTTCTGTGGAGCAAGAGAAATCCACCATTTCTACTGTGAACTTCCAGGCATCTTGAGCCTCTCCTGTGAGGACACCTTGACCTATGAGACTGGAGTATTGCTCAGTACTACCATTCTGCTTCTTATTCCATTTTCTGTTATCTTGGCCTCTTACACACTCATCTTGGTCACCATCTTCCAGATGTCTTCTTCTGAGGGCCGGAAGAAAGCCTTTTCTACATGCTCCTCTCATTTGATAGTGGTTAGCCTATACTATGGTACCATCATTTTCATGTACATGAGGCCAATCTTTTCCCATACTCCAGGTCAAGATAAAATAGTGTCTGTCTTCTACACTATTCTTACTCCTATGCTCAACCCCATGATCTACAGTCTTCGAAATAAAGATGTGATGGGGGCCATGGGAAAAGTCCTATGGAAACATTCATTAACTTCTAAAATATGAAAATTAAATTTTGGTGGTTATTATGTAATACTGTTTTTTAAACTATATGATGTAGTTTTGACTATCTGATAGCAATCTCATATTTGTCTATTTGATGCAGTGATACAATCAGACTACTAACATAAAATAAATTAATTTTCAAATAGGTAAATCCTAATAGAGAACCATGCTATTATAAGATAACCTTGATTCCTTATTGCATTGAGGACATAATTCAAGATAACAAATTACAAAACTAAAACACGAATCATGGGTGAAATCTGGAAACTGTATTAAGTCACCAGGCAATGGTGAGAAAGTTGAACACTGGACTCTTGTGTGAAGGGAAGCAAAGCAAGGTAGAGAAATCAGAGGGCTGTTCCTGCTCTCTTTAGCCTCACTTTGGCACCATTTCCAGAGATATATTTTGCCAATAAAGTCTCACTGTTTTGTACTTCCATTAGAAATCTCACTGCTTATCAGCTTTTATCCTTGCTGACTTATAAATCAGACTTTAGCAGTGTGTTAAGCTGTAACAGAATCCCTAAGCTCAAGGTCTCCTTAAAGAAATGAATAATCAGTCCAATTGAGGACTCTGGCTAGTGGCTACTATCCTATGTGTGGATTTTCAGGCCTGACTAAAGGCAATTACAAAAGCCTTAACAGACAAGTCACTCAGGGTAAATCTGTCTATCCCATAGAGATATGATGTGTAACTAAGTCTCTGAAACAAGTTGCAGTAAAGGACTTAACCCCCCAGCCAGCCTTGCACCCATATTTGCATTGTTAACCTCAGATTTTCCACAGGGACCTCTATAGAATTCTACTTATGGAGGGGGTGAGGAGAGCTTGAAGACACTTTTTTTCCCCCCACTCTGACACAGTACTTTCAATCTTAGCATTCCATCCTTTCCCTCAGACCCTTGGTCCATATAACTTCAGTGGGCTTTTTGTCCTGAGCTCCCTTGGCATTGATATATACCACAAGCTTTGCATTGGTACCTCTGGCCCTCATTCAGGAAGAGGGTTGGTTGGTGTTTTCAATAAGTTCATACTTAGCTTATATGATCACAGTGTGTTAATAAAGAATTCATTCTTATTTCCATTTTACCTTAACTATTGTTTCAACAGGTACTTTCAAAATCTTACAGCCCATATCAGCTCCCTCAGTTAAGCTCAGCACTTGAAACTGGGTAATTCTCTCAATGACTAAATTTTAATTTTCCTCATCAAGTTGCTATTATTGTTATTTAACTGTGTTTTGAGAAAAGACCATCAATTGATATCCTAAGTCTTTGATAACTGTTGCAAGATTTGTACTTTTATGACATAAATGTTGACAAAGCGATACACAAATGCTTTTGTAATTAAAACAAACAATAAATAAATATGGAACTCTACATTCATTCTCTGAGCTGCATGCTAATGATGCAAGGTATGAAATATCCATTAACTAGGCTTAAGAATTTTCAGACTGGAGATTAGCCTGCAATTGAAGTGCAAACACTTACTAGCCATGTCTCTGATCCTACATCTTTTTATCTGAGATATTCAAGTTCATGACAAAAAGTCTTTCACACAGCAACTCAAACAGGCCATAGGGCAGAAATACAAATATACTAGAGATTTTGCTGTCCCTAATTTTCTCCTCTGATGTAGGTTATACTGAAATATATAGTCTATGAAGTAGTAAGTACAAAGATGATAAAGAAAATTTATCAACATGGAAGCTGTTTTGTTAGGCCACATGTCAGCAAAAACAAAATCTAAGAAAGTTTCTATTTCCAGTAAATTACCAGCTCATCCAGATCACAGAATTTATGAGCTATTGCCAACTCCCTGGTCTTACATCAGATAATCTCCATATTGCTAAGCAACCACCTGCACTATCCTTTCTAAGAAATGTATTCTGTATTAACCAATGAAAAGCTCCTCACAGTGTATTCCAGTTTTATATCTATGAAAGCCTGCTGCTCTCTGTTCAGTGAAATTCCTCTGTACCTCATGGCTATTGGAATCTCCCTAATTCATTAACTGATTCTATCAAACTCTCTGTGATCTAACCACATTTTACTCTAGTTTTTATTTTAAGAGTTGTTTTGGTGACCATGAAGGGGCACAAATAAAACTGCTGATGGTCCTGTGAATAACCTGAGGACAGGTGTGGTGCCTTCTAGAACACATTGCAGTCTCTGTCATTCTGATATCTCATCAGTTATTGGTGAGTTACTTTTGGATGTGAGCTCCAGTCTTTTTGGGTTTGAGCTCTCTGATTTCACAGGGTTTCTATACGAGGATTAAGCGGCAGACTATTCTTGGCTGGAAGGTTCCTTATAAGGGGCCTTATACAAAATATGGGAAATTTTTAGTGTAATGATTTTTGGGTGTAAAATTGACAATATTTGGCCTTTTCCTTACTCAATTGACAGTGGTCTGTATAAACATCTGAAAACACTATCACAAACTCCCTTCACACCCCTCACACACCCTCTGCCAATTATGGCCTGATCTAAGGCCATTAAACATTATTAGTGAGTCATCTTCCATTTTGATCAAATCTCATGGGGAATTGCCAAGTGAATAGAAGCAGAACAAATATTACAATGAACCTGAAAATAAAGAAGCCTAGAGTAATATTAGTGGATGTGTCTCCACAGATGTACCTAAAATAGCAAGGTCAGTATTGAGTATGTACTTTTAAGCAATTGTGGAAGTTCGTTCAGAAGAAATATGTAAAAATGATGAGAAATTAAACATGGAGATTCTAACTTTTATTTTTTATGGAGAAGAAACATTCAAATGATTTAGAAAAACTTGGACTCCAAATAAAAAAATTGCATTTGGTCTTTGTACAGTACTAATAAGAGACTGGCATATTTCAAATCTCATTAATGAGGGATGGCAAAAATAATTTTGTTTAGTGAATTGGTATAAAATTTCCATGTTCAGTTCTTTTTTTAAAATTAATTAATTTTTTTGAAAAGATACATAGATTAAGAAATGTTATACAAAAATTTTTGGGGTACCCATATGCCCCACCTCCCACACCTCCCACATCCTGCCGCATATATATTCTTCATTAGTGTGGCACATCACCTGCAATAGATATACTCATTATGGGGCTTTGCCACTAAGCATGGACCATAGTTCACATTGTAGACCACACTCTCTCATACACAGTTCTGAATGTTAAATGATGATATAACATGGCCTATATCTGTCTTTGCCATGTCACTCAGGATATTTCCCAAGTCCCAAAAAAGCCCCTGTATTACAACTGCTTTTCCCTCTCCTTTCCACCAAAGTGTCTGGTGGCCACTGGCTCCACACAATTTTGTAATTTCTTCCATTGCATGAATCACACAATAAGTCTATAACAGTATACCAGTAAGTCCACCCTAGTCCATACCTGTTCCCCCAATCCTGAGGAGTCTGGGATAGTGATGTCCACTCCAACTCCAAGTGAGAGGGGTCTTATATCCCATGAATAAGATGGATGAGATTACACCACCTGCAGCTGCAGACTCTCTCCAATCCCTGGATTAGCCATAGTTCATCATCATCTCCACACTAGGTGTCCTGGGTGAGTTCATTGAGCTGTAGAGTAGGAGTTGCAGCTCCACCAAGCTTTTGTACCCAGCTGGCACATGGACAGCATGCAGACTCTGTTCTAAAAGTACACTTAAACTCTGACATCACATATAGGTTTGAATACAAGAGATAAATGGACCATGTGCAGGGAAGATATATTTCGGTCAGATTCTGTCACTCCCAGGAGCAAGGATTCCAAAGTAGGGCCCACTGATAAGGCACCAAACTCTGGAGCTATATGCCCTGATATAGGACCTGGATGTCTCCAGATCCCTGAGGAGTCCCTCTGTTTGGGACAATATCCATATTGGAAGTCTATGAGGTCCTACTGGGATGTGCATAAGTGTTACCTCTGGGATGACTTCCTGACTCACATTGAAGTCTCTTAGCTCTATGAACTCATTTGTATATATCATTTCCCCCTTTTATTCAAAGTCTTTTTCCAGGCATATTGCCTGTTGGCAATTGTTAGTAATCTCTTGTTGCCAGGGAGGCTCATTCTGGGGAGTCATGTCCCATGCTGGGAGGAAGGTAATGAATTCATATCCTGAGTTTCGCTTATAGAGAGTCCATATTTGAGGAACAAGGAGGTTCTCAAGACACAACTCTTAAGCACCCCATAACAATAGCCTGTTTCAATTTCAAAAGCAAAGACTCATAACGCTAGTTATCAATAATAAGTGCCCATCAATGGATCATTCTCCTTTGCCAGACACTGCCCCTATATTTGGGGGGATGTTGCTACTCCTTTGAAGAATATGACAGAGCACTCCAGGGTGCAAATTCAGTATTCTCTCATTTATTGAGTATATATCTACACCCCATGACCAAGCCACATGAGCATTTGAACAATTTTATATACTTTTTTTTAGCAGTAATATATTTTATTTTACTTTTTTGAAGCTTTAGGTTACATAAATGATAAATTAAAATATAAGGAGTTCCCATAACCTCCTCCGCTTCCCTCTCTTACACTTTTATACATTAACATCTTTCATTAGTATGACACATTTGTTACAAAGTAGGAATATTTTGACAATGTTTATTCATAGTTTGGAACAATTGTTTCACATTAATACAATACTTTTTTGTATGTTCAGGTGAACTTCCTCCCATGCACCACCAACCATGACACAGCTCACCAATGATCCTCCCCCATCCCTGTTGTAACCCTTCTGTGATTCAAAGCTTCTTCAAAGGTGAAGCCAATACAATAGAAAATACAATTAATAGGAAAATGAAGTAATAATGATATTTAAATGTAAGAGTTAAAATATATGAACATTTAAAAATAAAAAATAAAACATAAAAAAATGAAAAAATCGAATTAGATTAAAGGATTGGGTTATACAAAAATGTTAAAAATTTTAAAAAAAATAAATAAATATAATTTTTTTTCCATTTTGCCTTTTGTGGTGATATTGATCTGGTGTCCAGTCCATTCTGTGGCACCTTCCCCTCCTCACTCCCTGAAGTCTCACCATTTTTCATTTAACTTTCAAAGAAGTTTTAGGTCACAACAAAGTCACACACAGAATACAAGAGTTTCTCATATACTCAACATCTTCCCCCATTCCCCACCCCACACCAAACCTTTTTGTATGTGGATGGCAGCACCATTATAACTGATATACAGATAGTGAAACACAGATACCAAACATTGTTTTTGGTCCACAGC
>PVKH010000580.1:0-36361 GCA_004027955.1 Chaetophractus vellerosus
GCCCTGCCCGTGGCGGCTTTTGCCTGTCCGTGGCAGCTTTTTGCCCTGCCCACGGCGGCTCCGGCCCGCCCATGGCGGCTTGCCATTCTCAAGGCGGTCTGCCCGCTAGGAGAGGTCCCCGGGAACCGAACCCAGGGCCTCCCATGTGGTTTCCCAGCGAGCTCTTTATCCACTGAGCTATCTAGCCGGGCCCTAGATAATTTTCTTAGTCTGCATTATAAATTTTTCTGTATAGTTTTTTATTGGACTTGGATATCTTTCCGGATTTTATTATAATTCCTCCCCTTTTTTTGTTCCACACCCCTAAAATTGTATTGTAATTAATGGAAAAAGAAAGATTTTTCTAACATGTTCATATCCCTTCATCACCCCTTAAATGGGTAAAACAAATGCATATCCCAAGAATGTTCTCCAGCACAATATAAATCCCATGAAATGGAGGCATTTTAGATTACTCACCACTCTATCCTCCACTTTGTGTCTGGCACACAGGAGATGCTCTCAATAGGGTTTTTTTTGTTTTTTGTGTTTTGTTTTGTTGTTGTTGTTTTTAGTTAACTTGAGTGCAGGAAACAGCCAATTAATATCAATGAGAGAAAACTGGATACTAACACTAGGGTAGGAAAGTAGTATGTGGATGTGTGGACTCTTTCCAGACCTTATTACATAATGTTGAACTCCATACACTCAGTAAATATATATATATCATATATATTTTTATATATTCATATATATATGCTTAAAGGGAGTTTTCAGATCAACATATTTTTAAAAATCTCCAACAACTGTTGGCTATGCATAATATTTATATTATCCCATTTACTTTTCATTAGAACATCATGATGTACGATTTATTATTTCCATTTTAATAAGTAAGGAAACTGAGGATCAGAAGCAACTTGCAGTACAGTATCCAAGTGCAAGTCTGGATTTGAGCTCTGATCTATCTGTATCTCTATTGCAACTTGAAATTCAAGGGTGAAAAATGATCTGACTTTCCAATAAGGATCAATCTCAAGTACATACATTTTTCAGTTTCTTCTAGGCTCTGCCGGGACGGTGTGTGCAGGCTGCCACAAAAACCAAACTGGATGGACAGTTTGGTGTGTTTGGTAATTTATCGATTTGTTTATGTTAAAGTGCATTTGTTATTAACTTTAAACAGGACTTCCATCGAACTAGAAATGGCTGTCATACACTATCAATCTCAGGTTTGCATGGGATGCTTTTTAATGCAGTTTCATGAACTGGTTATCCTAGGTAATCTTGCTGAGGACATTTACATTTTCACATCATTTTGTCAAAAAATCTTCAGGTATGAATAGTCAGGAATCTGTCTGGGAATTGTGTTGTTTTCCCACAAGTGGTAAATTCAACTATGTTTCAAAACCAACTCAAAGCTCCTCAGTGACTATAAAAACAGGCATCTGTGCCTACGTACCTAGTGAGTATTTGCTGCACGTGCTAGTTAACATAGCTGTCAGAACCTTAATTCCTGGACTGTTTTTGCTTCCCTGTGTTTAAATTGGCAACTTTAATGTTGCTTTACTACACTTTTGCATATAATTGCCTACAATTTTATATTAAGCAAAAAAGTAATTTCTTTGGAAATATGCATTCAAAAATATAGAGAGAATTATATCATGTAGAAAGAATTTGAAAAGGGCAAAAAGCAACTTCAGCAGGCTAATGTTTAGCTTTTTTGAATTTTAATTTCCACTAAAACGATTTTCCCCTTATGGCTAATTAGAATTCCAGTGAAAAATGTATTACTAAAGGGACAGCTGCATATTTTTGCCTAATCTTTTGAGGGAATCAAATGAGTGTTCATGTTCAAAAATATTTTGGGAAAAATATTTGAATTTAAATGTATAAAAATTAGAAAACATAAAAAGTGTCTGTTAATAGAACAGTTTACTTAAACCATGAGTTCTCTGCTAAATCATTCAAAGACAATAAATCTGATTTAAGTGGTTTCTCAGAGTTCCCAATAATAAATTAGGGTCCACGGAAAGTCACATGACCTCTGTTCATTTACTAAGGCATCACTTAATTCACTAACTATTTCTCAGGTGGCCTAAAAGAGCTACTGAAGTTACCTAAGAAATTTACCAAAAATGGACTAGTATATGGACAGAGATATGTTATTGTTTATATAAGTAAGAAATGCTTATAAGTAAGAAGTATCTGTCTATAAAATCAATATTATGCTAAGGGTACTAAACATATAGAGTACATTAGAAAATTCCTAATATTAGATGAATCTAGATATTTAGATTTTTAAAGTTTTTTCTTAAATGTTAAAGCTTATTTTGTTTTTTGTTTTTATTCTGTATATTTACATATGCATATATCATAAACTTACAAACCACTGAGGATTATTCTAAAATACTTCAATTTTATATAAAATCATTAAAATTTGATACTTCTTTTGTATTGCTATTGGATACAGTTGCCAGTTTCAAGTGTTTATTTCATGAAATCCCATAACCCAGATTTGAATTTAATATGATAAATGCAACAATTAGGGTTAGTGTATTATACTCACAATAAAAATCTATACAAAGATCATCAAAATTTTCATAAAACATAAATAAAATCAGTATTTGCTGTTTCTAATGTTTTTTGAAAAGCAAAGCAGGCATGTGTGTGTTTTTTTTTTAATACAATCATAAATTTAGCAGGCATCTTTAAGGCCACTTGCTTTGGTCCCCACTCATTATAGGAATCTCCTCAGTGATATCACTGATCCACAGCCACTGGGTCATTACATTCTCTCAGTGATGAAAAACTCATCCTTTTGTTTATAATTGTCATTATTAGATCTAATTTTGAAAATTCCTTTTTTTTATTCCATAAAAGTAAATTTGTATCACTCTTTGGAAGATATACTATGCCTTAGTTTGACAGGCAACTATGACAAATATCACACAATGGGTTGTTTTAACAGCAGGAGTTTATTGGCTCATGTTTCAGAAGGCTAGACATCCAAAATCAAGGCATCCGCAAGGCCATGCTTTCCCCCCAAAGTCTGTTGCATTCTGGAGCTGGCTTGCTGCAGTTGCTGGGGTTCCTTGGCTTAAGTTTCTGCTGACGTCTGGCTTCCAGCTCCTCCTGGTGGCTTTCTCTGACTTCTAGTTTCCAGTCTCTTCTCTTCATAAGGTCTCTCTAGTCATATGGATTGTTTTAGTCAGCCACAGGGGTGCCTTTGGAAATATACCAAAGATTCGTGGGTCTTTATAAAGGGTATTTATTTGGGGTAGAAGCTTACAGTTACCAGGCCACAAAGCATAAGTTTCTTCTCATACTAAAGTCCACGTGTTGGAGCAAGACAGCTGCCAATGTCTGCAAGGGCTCAGGCCTTTAGGTTCCTCTCCTGCCGGGGCTGCGTTTCTCTCTGGGCTTAGCTACTGCTTCTTCCATAGGTTCAGCTGTAGACCATGAGGCCCTCTATGCTTTGTGTCTCTCCACAAGGCCAGCTGTAGACTATCAGGCGAATGCTTCTCTCCAACATCAGAACTGCTTCTCAAAAATCTGCTTCAAATCTCTGCAACTCAAATCTGCTGCCTAGCCTTTATACTTGAGACCACACCCACCGAGGGGTGGGACCCAATGCCCTCCTGATTTGGCCCAGTTAATGACCTTATCATAACACAATCATGCCCAGATGAACAGATCAGTTTACAAGCATGATCCAATTTATATTTTTGGAATTCATAATTACATGAAACTGTCAAACCATTACATGGATTAAGACCCATGCCTATTCAGTTAGCCACATCGAAATAGGATCTTCAAGATCCTATTCACAACACATCTTCAAAGGGACCTATTTTACAAATGAGTTCATACCCACAGAATTGTGGAACGAGGTTAAGAACGCATCATAATTCAGTCTACCACCAACGCCTATAATTATTTTCAATAAGTAATCACTGTCTCAGTGACTTCTACCCATTGCAGGGAACTTTTTAAATAATCCTTATTCAAATACATACAGAGAAATAAAGTCGGATAAAATACATTAGTCCCTTTTGATAGATAACGTTTGCCTTTAGAATTTAAAATACACATTCTTAATTCTACCACCCTTATAAGGCAAAAATCAACAATTTGAGGGCAAATATCATCAAATTTGTTATCAAACATTTGACTATGGTTCACCCACCCTTGCTTTTTTTTTTTTTTTTAGTGAAGCTAAGAGACGAAAAGCAGACCTTCCTCCCAACATGGGAGGATTATGAGAACATGATTATAGCAAACTCAATTCAGTATTTTACTATAGTTTCACCTCTAGGCACATGGCTAGTAAGTTTCCACGGGAGAATCTCTACAAAGACTCTCTGAAAGCTTGAGAGAATTGATATAAAGACCATCCTCCAGGGCTCGGGCAAGTAATAGGGAACGCAGTAGCAGACTAATTATTGGTCTCTATGCATTTTCTCTTGATTGACCTGACCAGTTTATCATGGTACAGGAGTTTTCTATCTGAACTCCAGAGAGTTACTGCAGAGGGTCTTTGATGTCTTAGCAATTGAGGGTAGGATATGGTATCAGCTCCCTTTTTTTCACACTTTAATTAGAAAAACTCCTCTTTTATGCTTTATTTATATATTACATTTCCAAGTAAAACTTCTGTCCAAAAGATGAATCATGCTTCTCCCTTAAACATTTGGAAGCCACTGCTCCTACATTTTCTTATGAAGATCTTTCTTTTTGTCCAGATAACAGAACCTCAGTTACCATTTAAAATTCAAGTAAGCTGACTCAGAACTTGCATATAATTTGTTTCTTATTTATTTAATTGTGCATATATATTCAGATAGAATGAATAGAATTTGATCCATTTATATTTGCTATACTAATAGTTCATTTTCATTTTATGGTAGTTATGGCATGAAACTAGAAAAAAAAATTTCTTCCTTCAAGTAAGAATATTTTATGGATTTTTTTCCTCTTAGGAAAACCACAAATGGTTAAGAAATCACATAAAGTAGAACACTGAGACTTCTATTTATGATAAGACTCCCAGAGGCTTAGAATATAAATTAAGGAAATAGTGAAAGCAAACAAACAGAAAACAAAGTACCAAGTACAAAACCTTCACTGTTGGGGGAACAGAACAGAAGCCCTAAAAATAATTTTATGTTCAGATTGAATGTAGAGTAGAATATTCAGTGTGGTGGAAAATTCTGTTTTATCTGAACCCATTCTTTTGTCCCTGGCCCTTACTTTCTATTGTTCAAGGATGACATTGTATGGGATAGATTGACTTTGGAGATGCAGTGCAGACCCAGCATGAGAATTTATTTGCTGCAACCCTGCATTCTTGTAATGTTTCTGTGGGTGCTTTTCAGATTAAAGTGGAAACAAAAACAGCAAAGTGACTCACTCCCTGATAAATGAATGTACCGAAAAACATGAGCCTGTAATACCAGCCAGAATTACTGAGTCAGGCTTGTCAAGAACAACATGAAAGGAAATAGAAGAAGGTTCTTGCAATGCCAACTTAATCAAAAGCTTCAAACATGATAATAAAAATATTTGATGTAAAAAAAAATGAGGATACCCAGCTGTTTTCCTGACTGAAATGAGATAAAGTTTGGAGGAAATATGGATTCTGTAATTAAAGAGTGTAGATATTTAGTCGAATTTGTATCTCAACATCAGGTCTGTAAAGTGAATTATAATGCTGTTCCTGAACTCTCAGTTTGTGTGGCATTTGTAAAATAAGTAGAATCACTATTTATGACTGTGTATCAACTGAACCCAACTAGAATCTGGAGTTTGGCTGCAGAGAGGAGCAGAGTGGGATATAGGACCATTCATCCCTAAAGTTGTTTATTGATATGCACTGATGGATTTCCAAGAAAGAATTATAATGTACCTTGTTCTTTTGTTGAGAACGAGGAGGGGTTGGCTGTAGACAGAAAGCAGAGTGTGATGTCAGAGCACATGGGAAGATATGATGGTGATGAAGGTGGCTGAAGTGGCACCTGCCCTCCTTGCTTCCCTGGACTGATTTAAACACCATTGAGAGAGAAGGAATTAGAAGATGGAGTGGCTGTTTTCATGATAGGTTTTAATGAGTCTCTGGCAAATGAAAAGTGCTACTTTAGGGTGCAGGTGACAAAGTAGGGCACAAAGTATGGCACCACCATGTGTGATAACTGGGCACTGGGAGCTAGCAGTGACCTGAGCATAATCAGCAAGCACTGTTCAATGGAAGGTATCAAAGAAACAAGGGTGAGACAGAATGCAAGAAGCATATTTTATGACCTAATGAGGCACTCTCCAAGCAACTGCCAGGAATAGGTGAAATATTTGGAAGAGAACTGAAGCCCTCCAAACATGCATCGTCATGCAAGCGGAATTTAACAATGTCTTAACAAATGTAGTAACCATTCATGCAGACCTACTGTGGGTCAGGCTTTCTACATACATCATGTGCAGCTTTTACCTGCCTGTCAAAATATTTGGTACATATTATTACCCTTTATTTATGAATGAGAATACTGGTGTTCAGAGAACTTAAGTAATTTGACCACGTCATAGATTAAAAGGTGGCGCTGGAAATTAATTCCATGTGTTTTTAACTCCAGATTCTATGTCTTTACCACTCTGCTATATTTGATAAACAAGTGTTTTCATCTCATAAAATTCCCCAAAGTGTGTATCTTTATTATCACACTGACTATGAGTATTCTTTATTAGACCTGGACCATGTAAGTTATTTTTATTCACTCAAAAGATGCCAAAATATTAAGCAAAATATTAACAAGATGATCTAATAAGGACATGATTTTTTCCTTCTATATTAGTAATGATATTTCAGGGAAGTTCTGATATGTGAGTTTAATAAGAAGATAATTAATAGACTGCAGGATGGGTACAGCTATATTTATATTTAATTATTTAAAATTACCCTATTGGACCTTTATCAACAGAAGCCTTTTCCATGGGAATTGCCATACCACACATGCAAAATAATCAGCCTTTTATACATAGAATGCACTATCTTCAATCATGCAGGTCTCTATGGGAATTTCTGATGTTACAATTTCATTTAACTTTCATGAATAGAAAATGTTTTATAATAAATACAAGTGACATGATCACCTGCCACCAGGAGAATTCTGTGTTTATTGGCCTTCAGCTGATGTTATTGTTTGAAGAATCATGTTTTTTGTTGTTGTTGTTTTTTATTCCTATTTCATGAGTGGTGGTAAAAGCAAAAGTTTAGTCAGTATTAGGCCCTAACATAATGCCTTTAGCAAGTCGTCAGGTATGGTCAATTGAATGAATAAATGCTCAATTTCTACAGACATATGGTTTAAGAACTAGTTCAAACAAGGTTCAATTATTGGATGCTGAAAAATAATGGGTGCAAATTTTTGGGAATTAGAACATTCACAGTGGGTCAATCTCTCACATATTATTTACCAAAGGACAAAATATTTCTTTACAACAGAGATGTCTGTCAGTCACCACCGTAAGTAAGTGATCAAAGTTAGTATCACCAATAGTGGGGCTACATGAAATTATGAGCCTCATGAAATGATGTCATAAGTACACATTATCAACTATATAATATTTTTACCAAAAATATTTTATTTTGCTCTACAAATATACAATGAGACAAATCCAGAATGTAGGACATTCTAAAGACAATTGTCCTAGATTCTTCAAAAAGTCAGTTTTATGAAAACCAAAACAAACCACCAAATTATTAAATAAACATACAAAAAGCCATTTTCCTTTGAAAGAGACTAAAAAGGCAGAAAGAAAAGCAAAAGCAAAATGAAAAAGAAAACAAATACCAATTTAAATACTGTTTAGATCCTGATCAAGAGGGAAAAAAATAACCTATAAAAGACATGTGGTAGGACAATGAGGAAATTTGAATATGGATTGGATACTCAAAAATATTAAATTATTACTGATTTTCTTATCTGTGATAAAGCCACTTTGATTGTCTAAGCGAATGAATTTGCTTATTCTTAGATGAATAATGAATTATTTAGGGTAAAATTGTTGTGATAGCTACAAATAACTTTTAAGGGCTCAGAATATATATATATATAGTTTTCTGTGGGTATGTCATACAGTTAGATATACACATCTGAGGATTAGATTCATCCACAGAGAGAAAGTGAGAGGAAAAGGAGCAAGTGTGGAAAAATGCTAACCACTGCAAAGATAAGTGAAGTCTATTCACCTTTCTTTTCACCTTTCTTTAGATTTGACATTTTTCAAAATAAAAATGTTGGGGAGGTGTATAGCTAGATCACTTCCCATTTTACAAACAAAGCACCTGAGGATGACAAAAATAGAGAAAATGTATCAAACTGAAAGTTAGAATAAAGCAAAGCTAAGGTTCTATTGAGCATCTTCTGCGTGCTTGGTGATTTGGCTTATATTTCTAGGAAAGAAGTAGCTAAGGAGTAGCCAAAGTATTTCACTAAAAGTACTCTGCTCTTTGAGGGTGATAAAGCTAGCATGTGCTTTTTGCCGAGTCTGGCCTGGATACAGAATGCGACCGTCAGGAGAACCACAGTGTCTTGCCATTCCCTTCCTGCACCTCACCAATGGGACAACTTGCATATGAGTAAGTGTTACTCCATGAGCAATAGTCTGTGGCCCTTATAGAGATGGCATCCAACGTGCACCAAGACAAATTACTCTGTTCCAAATTGTCCCCTGTATTTATTGATTACCTGCCTTTGAATGGTCATTAAGGGCGTCAGACAAAACTGGGAGAGTAGATCATTATAACCATTACCATACCTGGAAAAAGTAACTCACTTAGGTTGTACATCTCCTGAGAAAGTTCATTATTTCACATAAGCAAAGTCTACTGAATAAAAAGCATTGCAATAGCTACAAACAGTAAAGAATCCCTTTAAGTTTGGGTATTTCCCCAATTCAGCACCATCTATCAACACATTCCACAAAATCAAGATATATTCATGCTCATAAAAACTAAAATCAAAATATCAAAGACCACTGGGAAGGGATGTTATTATTCCAAATTATGTCTACATTTTCACTGATGTAGAGAACAGTCTACCTTGTTATCAATTTAATGGAAAAATTTACAACCTTAATGGTCATTTTGGGTTAGATCCAAACAGTAAGTCCTCTTTTCATATATAGATTTTACTATTTGTGTTGTGATTTATACAAGTTGATTTACAAAGGTTATTAGAAATTAATGTACGTTGCCTACTATTACTGACAATTCATTATAAATATAAGTATTCATGAACTTAGGGCTGATAAAATAGATGGATGATACAGAAAATAATTAGTGAACATCAAAGAAAACAGAAAAGTTTCTCATAAAAAATGTTTCATTCTCTGAAATGATCCTTTTTCTGTTTATTGCTCAGAATCTTATATCTGAATGATCTGGAATACCATAACACTCAAACGAAAATACTTTTTGCTCTGCTGCCTTAAACATCAAGCCAAGAGATTATTTCCTGATTTGATGTATATATAAAGAACACATTTTAAATACCATATATTTGAGGTCTAGAGAATTGAAAAAGCTATAGATAAAACCATCTGGTAACTTGCCCAGGTCCTTCAGACACCTACCTGAATTTCCCAGAAGCACCAGTTAAGTGAGGTCATTTTTCATTCTTTATTTTATTTAGTTGTTTCATCTCTCTGGTAATCATTAATAACTGCCAATATTGACCATTTTTCTGTTTTGTATTTTAGAAGTATTGTCCAACTCTGAGATCACAGTCCAAGTATATGATTCTACAGAGGAATCCATCCTAAAAAGATAACAATCACTGCAACACTGATTTTTTCTAGCCATCCCAGTCAGGTGACAATAGAGCCATAAATGACAATATTCAACCTTTAGAACAGAGATAATATGCATTCCTGCTGTGGCTAGCCTTGCCTACCAAAATAGTTAATGTTATGCCAAATACATAAGAATGAGATTAATACCGTAGTAGATGTGTTTACTTAATAAACCAACTTCATGCATAAAAGCCAGATGAAAGAATGAAATAGATAGCTAAGCAAATAGAACAGCAATTACATAAGTACAGTCAACATAACTATTCATTGATATCTCTTGTTTTATTATCTTTTAAGAAATTAAAATCAATTTATTACCTACATCTAATATTATTGCCATTTCCCCTCTCAAACAAACAATTAACTAACCAAAACGCACAAAAACAAACTAACAAACAAACCCTACAATGTTCAAGAACTCAAAAGTTAACTCAGTCCATGGAGTATGTCATCCTTGAGAGAGTGAAAGAAGTGGAATTTTTTATGTTTATCCCCTAGCACTAGGGCCTCTGTTGCTGCCATGCAATATTGATGCTGAACACTGACTATATTGTCTGAAGGACACTTAAACTTTCTGGTTCAGCAGCCACAGATGAAGAGTTGCCCTACCCTGGGGTGCAATGATTAAAACATTTTAAATTCACATTAACATGCATATGCAGACTGGTACTTAAGGCTTTCCAGACCCAGTAACACTTTGGGCCAGAACAAATATCTCCTAAGGACTTTCAGACTTTCTGTTGAAAACTGTTATCAACCCAAACTTTCTCTTAAGCTCATGGTGAGTTGTCCCAAAGCTCTTGAGGTCATACCTCTTACAATACTTTGCCAAGTGCTACTCCCATCCATTCCATCTTTTGCCAAACTTTGTGTTGAAATCACAACTCTTCTTCCCAGAGGAGCTCTGTTATCTTTGTGCAAATGATTTATTTCCTAACTCAGAGCCCCAAGGAAAATGACAAAAGATTTTATCTCTCTGCTCCAGGGCAGGCATATAAAAGAGACTGCTCAAGTGATTCTTAGCCTACCCTCCCCCAATAAAAATCTGTTCAAATGTGACTTGCTGTGTGCAACTTTTAAAAGGTTGACATATTTTTTAATTCCATTTCTCCAGATGTCCCATTATTTCAGTGTAGAAAAATAATGATTCCAGGGGTAAGATTAATACTAAACATTATTACCAAATGTTCCTACACAGCTGCTAGAGGTAGACTTAAAAAGGAAGTCTTCATTTCCTAAAAGACATACAAGAACATGGGCATAGTAAATCACATCATTGATGATTTCCATAAGATGAAATGAATCTTGTTGTTTAAGCAAAGAACAGCTTCTCCTTTGTAATGACAATCTGCTTATATAAAGAGAAAAATGAATGTGATACAGGAGATAATATCTTTAAGAATGCCTTTCAATAGGTATGGAAAGAAATTTCATATGGTGCAATCTATAAAGGTATATTGAAGTGATACATGTGGAAGTTAACATTTTGAGAAATAAACAGATTTTACTTTATCATCCATGTCAAAAAGATGGTTTGGCAAGAAATATGGAAGGCTGGAGCTATATCAGAATTTCAGAATAAAAAGTTAGCTTGCCATAGTTATATGGATGCAGGTAGGAGAAAATAAGATTCCTGGGTCGGAGGTAAAGGACAGTTTATTACTCCCAGTCATAGCAATAGCCAGAATAGCAACAATTTTGTGCTAGTTCTCTGAGTGCCAATTTGCACAAGGCAACATTAAGAGGGCCAAATAAAACTTGCACTTGTAGGGATTGTATTACAAGAAAGAAACCTGAGATTAAGGAACCTAAATGTTTTATACTGGACAATAAGCATGACTCCTTTATTCTGGAGAGAGACATGAACTCAGTCTTCTATGGCTCTTTAATATATAAACATCCTTGAAAAGACAGTCCAAAACAAAGGGCAATCAATGCCTGGCTTGCATGATGTGTAAAAATATGAGAGACCTATTTCCTCCCAATAGGTTTATGTTGGTGAGAAACCAGACTATGCTAAAGAAGATTTTCACTTCAGTTAAGAGGGCTCAAAGGAAATTAGAGGACATGCCAGAAATAGTGTCAATTTTGGTCTACTACTCCTTTAAAAATTGGATTAGAGAATTAAGCTGTATATCAATGTGATTATTACAACACTGTTGTTAAAGATTAATGCCTCTATGAATTTATGGGAAATTTCTCCAACTATTCAGTGTAATATTATGAGAAAGCATCTGTTTTGACAGTCAAATTAGGGTAGACCAGTGGTTATCAATTGTGCCTAAAGACAATTTTTGGTTGTCACAATTGGGGATGCTATTGGCCAGGAGTGCCCCAAATCCTACAATGCACAGGACAGCCTCCCACAATAAATAATTATTTGGCCAAAAAGCCAATAATGCTAAGGGTGAGAAACCTTAGTGTAGACTTGCCTAATCCCAATAATTTTACCTAGTCTCATAGAATCTGCAATAAAAATTATTGTTTAAGTTATGTGATTGCTGGAAAAGTGTTGACTTAGAGGATTTCTATTTGTTTCAAATGAACAAGCAAAAATATACTTTTTAATTTTCATTTTATTTAAATTAAATAGCATTTCCCAATAACTTATAGAAAAAAATTGGATATTTTCTGAATGCAGTAATTTAAATGAAGATACTCTCCAATTCTTCATTGGATACTCTGTTAGGAAGGTACCCTTTGCAATGTAATGGAGAACTATAGATTTAACTCTCAATCTTTAGGGGATGGAATCCCAGAATCATCATTTATCAGTTGCATGACCTTGGGGAAATTACATAAATTCCTCAAACCTCAATTTCTCAGTGTTCAAATGGGATATTTATAATATGCAATCTTTATATTGGCTTCACAGTGACATTGTGAGAGATAGATCAAACAATGAAATGGAAAAATACTTTGAAAAATTTAAAGCTACTAATATGAGGTGTGATTTTAAGGGCAGAGGAGATTTTTTCCCTTGACATCACAGAGAGTAATGATAAATGGCCTTTTTCTTTCTGCAGGATCATTGATTTTTGAAATCCTCAAGGATTGTAATAATAGTCCTTTCATTTCTCTTCAGTGGATTTTAGTTTACCCTGTTTTGAAGGCCAAGTAGTGCGATTGTATAGAGTGAAACTGTCAAATATTAGAATAGTGTTTGAAATAGCTTCACGGAAACATGTTCCTATGAATTGTCTGAGAGCTGACCTGGTAAATCTTTCAAATAGGAAAATTCAAGATTAAATATGTATTGGAGCCTACTCAGAGAAATAGAGTTATATACACCGTTTCCATCTTCTTGTGAAATCATTCTTTTCCTTTTCATTCCAAGAGAAGCAATGTCTTGTCAGCCTCGTGGATTAATGTACTCTTTTATGACTAAAATGTATTTGCTCAAACCAGTTTTTACAAGAAAAAGGTGATACTAAAAGGAAAAAAGGAAGGTTTTGAGGCCATGGCCGAAATGATCTAAGTGGCCTAAGCCACTGAAATATGAAAAAAATCTACCTGAGACTCTTCCCAGATAAAATACCAATGGTCCAAATACTTTTTTGCTAGTGTGAGTACAAAAATGTTATGCACTGCTTGCAAAAGAAGAGTGTTTTATTTATACTGACTGACTATAAGTATTTAAGAATTGTCTAAGAAGATGACAGAGTTCCATTTGCAGAATTACCTACTAAAAAATTCCAATCACCTAATCTATTCCAAGGAGTGCTCCAATCTCAGTTGCTGATTCAACTGAGTAACTCTAGGGGACAATGAAACAGGAGTAACTGATGGGCCCATGACTTGTCCAGCTATACAGTTCTGTAAATATACCATGCTGATTTCTCTGATTGACATTTATTGAGGAAGCTTTTTAATATCAGTCTATCATGAACTGTGTAGACAACCTGAATTTACAATGACCTAATATTCTCCTTGTTTACACTTCAGTAGCCATTTATGACCATTAACAGGATGGGAGAAGATAAAGAATTAGATGAAGATTAAAATAATCACCTCACATACTTAAATAAACTTTTTTTAAAAAACGGAAAAAAATTTGGTTAAAAATCTCAATTTCTGAAACTGCTAAAGAGTGTATCCACTGCTTTTGTTTGAACGTAACAAAATTGAAATACAGAACTGAATGGTAATATAGATAACTGGATTAACTCAACTCAGTCATTCTCAAAGGTGAGATCTTTCTAAATGTCCATAGATCACAGAATTCACTCAGGCAATTGCATCCATGAACTTTCTAGTACTTATAGAAGAGAACAATTTATATTTCCTTTAATCTTTTCCAAATTGCCTATATGTGCAGTTTCAAAACCTAATCAACTGAATTGGAATGAATTAACTCTAAATTATTCAATTTAATTTAGGTTTGTGGAGTCAAAACCTGATACAAATAATGATTTATAAGAATCAAAAATATTGATCAATAAAAGTATTTAGGATAAAATCCTGTAGTTCCTATAGAATTGTACGACATTAAGAGATATCCTTTTGAAAATCTCAAATGGGTCTTAAGTCCCTGGACTCTACAATGTAGTGATTTTTCTTTCTCACAGAAGTTGATGATAATAGTTAAGGAGTGTAATTTGAGTGCATTGAGGTATGAAAAATAGGCTATCTGGACAAAGAGGAATGAATTTCTTTTGCAAATGTCCTGTTACAAACCTCTTTTTAATGTAAATGTCTTCATAGATACATATATGTTTAATCTTTTGTTTCCTAAATAGGTTAAAAAAAATAAGTTGTAATTTGATTTGATCATAGGTCTACGATTTCTACCTAAGGAAAGAAAGAAAAAGGTCAGAACACCTCCTCTGTTCCTGAAACAGTCACTGGATATTTCGAGTAGGGCTCAACCACAGATGGCAGGAAAAGTTCCTTTGCCTCCTATCCTCCCTTCTTTTCCTGATATTGGCAATGTAGCAATGCCAGTCCTGAGGCCCGTTGGACAAGTAAGGATTCCCCATTCTTTGCAAAGCATTGGAAGCAATACTCACAATAAGTGGATATTGTTGGGGGATTGCAATAAAAAAAATCAAAGCATAGTCTAATGACAAAGAGGAAAGTGATATTTAAATATGGGAAGACCTATTACTCTAATATAATGGCCACTGATAAATACATCTGTTAAAGAGTGAACAGAGTGACATAAACTGATATAGAGATGAGATGAACAGTAGGAAACATTTGAAGGCTAAAGGTGAAAAATTTAGGTATATTTAATGACAGACGGACTTTTGTGGAAATTAATGATCAAATAAGAGAAGGTACTGCTCTTATCTTGAAGTGAAAATTTCCATACTACATATTGCAGTTGGGGGGGGGGCGGAGCTATAAACCTATAAATTATCAACCATCAGAGCTTTTTGGATGAATTCTACAAACCTAGCATATAATTTCATTGATTGTTAGACCAAATTAATTATATGGCTGTATATCCACCCACTATAGCATCAGAGAGGCCTGTACTGGATTTAGTTTTCCTTAAAGGAATTCCTCTCTGAGACTCAGCTTCTTTATCAGGAAAAAAAAAAAAAACGAGAAAGAGAGAAGAATACATATTATCCTGAATGCAATGTGAACACCTATGAAAGCACCAAATGCTATTTTCTTTCCTTTCAAATATAATATATTCAATAATATTAATAGCATAATTTACCATTTTCCTAAAAGATTTAGGCATGTTCTTCATTGGTAGGGAAAATTTAAACCTTGAATAAGTTTAGGAAATAGAATGGGTATATCTATTGTATAAATGAAATGAAAATACTTTACACTAGTACTGCTGTATATTCTATAAACATTGTTTATGTTTATGGTGAAGTCTTACTAGAAAATACCTGCTACCCATGGGACGGAAATTATGCAATGATATGCAGAATTGGCTGCTGATCCCTAAGAGCACAAATCAAAACCAAACAGCAACCACAATCGTGTCAACCTCTAAGTTTATACATCAAACGTTTTGAAGCATGTTGGGGTTCAATGGACACCACATGCACATGCTGGTTACTGGCACCATCTAGGACCTGCGGGCATTGTGCCAGGTTCTGTCCTCTGAGCAGAGTGATTACTTTCACAGTCACACACAGCTTCTCACAAAGGTGAGCTATGCGGTGTAGCGGAAAGGCCCACAAAGGTGAGGAAGGAGAATATGAATGATGTGTGATTCAAGTCACTAGATTCCATTCTCTGGAAGAAAGCTTAAAGGTGGGGTGGAGACAAAGCCAGAGGACCACCCTGGTTAAAATCGCCCCACCTCAACAGCCAGTCTGTTAGAAAGGTGAAAATGAGCTAACACTTTTGCCTTTATCTAAATGTTTCTAAATCTAGGGAAGGCTTACTTTAAAATAAGTTGTTCTATTCCATTAAAACCTCGCAGATATTAATGACTTTCATAGAACAGGAATTCCTTGATTGGAGAGGGAAGCTGAAGGACACAGGAGAACTTCCATGCTTGTGTGGGGAGTTTTGAACCACAGCAGGCAGACTTAGGGTGCTGGCTCTCCAGAAGCATGAAAGAGGAGCCAGAAATGGGGAAGAAGAGAACTTCTGAAACTTTTCAGAGCCAAATTTTTTCTCTACTTTGCAATAGATGCAATTGATTCGATATTATATGTGTTGCGAATGCTAAGAATATAAATTATAGAGATTTGTTTCAGATTTAATGCATTCCATATTTATGTTGTGTTCCTCATACTCAGGTCATTAGACTGAGTTCTACAGTAATTAGTAAGTCCTAATATGTAAACAGAAGAAAAGTCAATGCATATATCCTTTAATTACAAAGTTATATTCCAAGAGGAAAGAAAAGAAAATCCTTTGGAGTTTCTGGAATCTTGGAAAAATAATTTATTTTTGATAGGTTTGTGGTAGGTCTTGTTATGGCTGTAAGCTAGATTCTTCCAGTGCCTGGTGTTGATTTGTGCCCCTTTGCAGTTTGCTTCAACTCTTTCTTCTGGGCCTCTAGGGTCCTCTTTAGGGTATGAATATACAAACATATTCTGCACATGTGGGTGTTTAGAAAATGCTATTTGATGATAATGATGATGATTTCCTGAAAGTGAGGATTTTTCATCAGGGAAATGTGTGACTGTTGGAAGCTTTTGATTAGTTTTCTCTTGATCTCTTTTAAAAATAGGATGGATTTGCTCATCTGTTTATGATGGTTAAAGGGTAGTCTTATCTAAAGGCAGAGAAAGGATGGGATGACTTCAAGGTCCCATCTAATTTTATGATTCTATGAAGTAGGACCATTTATTCTGAAGAAAAGGCTTTAAGGGTTAGTGTGTTGAAGATGGTGACCAGCTGCTCTTTCTCCCCACTGATTACAGAGAAGGAAATGTGTTTAAATTTGAACATGAGTGATAGAGGCTTTGAGGGAAGAATTGCCTTATTCCAAGACTGCCAAAGCCAGGGACAAAAAAAAACAGAAAATGAAATAAGTTTACTTTCCTAAGTAGCATTCTACTAAAGGTGGAGGAGAATCCTTTAATAAGCAGATGAGAATGGACCTGTATTTCTTTTCTCTTTCAATCTCTTCCAAAATTAGTCTAGTCTTTCTTAAAGACAAGTTACAGTTTTGTGAATTTTTCACAAGAATCCCCTGAGAACATTTTGATTTAACCAGGCCCTCAAATTCCATCAACTGGGTTGATGTTCATTATTTGAATTTTTTTAAAGTTATCTAATTATGTGGTGCAGCTGGGATCCCCTAAAAGAGGCTGTCATATTTCCATGACTCTGTATAGCATAAGACTAACTATGTGTTATGAATATCACTAATTTTATTAATTTCAAATTTACGAACTTAGACATTAAAATATGAAATTAAGGTCATCCCTCTTAATCTTCCTGATTATGTAAAATTATATCCATTAATATTTTTTAAAACTGCTTTTGCTTGAGGATTCTGGAGATTTTATTTTGGAAATATCTGGAAATTTTACTAATATTTTTGTAGAGAATGATCTACCAGGTTTCTGGAATAGAGTAATTGGTAAAAACTGTTAATAATTGGCTATTACGAGATATGAAATAATATGAGAATAACCAAATAATGAAGAATATATATAAACCTTATAGGGAGCTGATTATTTATTATATTATAATAATATTTTCTTAATTGTTAGAGGCTCCCCCTTACAAAATTTGCAATGATGAACAGTTTATAAGACCGTGACTCAATTCCCCCATGACATAAATTGAAGAAAGGCAGCCTCCAGCCATAATCCACCTGATTGATGGTGCAAGCCACAGCCTACAGGAATGAACAAAGGAGCCATATAGCAGTGGAGCAGATAAGGGCCTTCAGATATCTTTTCCAGGACCAGGCACCAACAACGCCTACCCTACCTCCTAGCCCGCTACCCCCTAGCCATTTGGCCCCAGGTCTGTACTCAGTTTCCCCGCTTTGTGATGTACTGTATAAAGTCATATCCACCACTTTTCAGGGGAAGGCTGAAGTCTATTCTTCAGAACCCCTCCATTGGGAGGGCTTCTCAATAAACTTCTTGCCTGCAATCATCAGTCTCCGTGTCCCAGGGAGCACCACTTTTCGTCAACATTAATATTGAGCAATGCAAAAATACCTATTAAAATATATTGATATAGCAAGAACTATATAATATTTATAGCTTATGACATAGTAATGAGCTTCCATAAAAAAATTTTAAATTCCCATATTGTGTGTGTGTATACATATATATATATATACACCTATTTATCGCAACATTATCAAATCCTAAAAAAATATCAAATAATTAGGATCTGAGATTATTACTAGAGTCTAAATAAAAATTCTTCCAGGTATTATTTGAGAAAAATCACATACACACACACACTCACAGAAACACACACATACAAGCACATTATTGCTTGAGACTGTATTTTTTTCAATGAGTAACAAAAATCTCAATTTAATTAGAATTTGACACAGATGTGAGAATATTCTTATATGGCAATTGTATTGGTTAGGATGCATTTGGCTACAAATAATAGAAAATGATGTAAAAGTTAGGAAAATGTGTGCTATCATATAGTGAGAAGTCTCTAGGTAGGGTTACCTGTTCTTACTCTGCAGTCCCCAGAGTTTGGCTTCTTTCACACTCTGAATGGCCCCAGCCCATTGAGGCTTTCCATGCACACATGCTTATGTCCAGCAGAAGAATAGGGGCTGTTTCTTCCCACCTTTCCAGTTGCCAAAAGGAAACTTTTTGGAGATGTCCTCCAGAATATTTTCCTTTTCCTCTCAGTGCTTAGAACTAGGTTATGTGCCCTCTCTAATCCAGTCACTGGGATTATCATGACTGGTTTTGTTTGGGGTAATGAGGATTTAATCTTGGGCTGGAGATAATGTCACCTTCCATAAACACATGGTTATAGAACTAGACTGGCAAGGAAAAAGGAAGCTGAATAGCGAACCAACAGTGTGTCCAAAATACACAAACATTCAGAATACACATATTTTTCTATATTATTTTTTAAGCTAAGATATGATAGAACTGTCTTCCTTTATGCATATCCATGCAGGCATATAAAAAAGTGAAAGCGGTAATAAAAGCAAACCAAAGAAATCATACTAATCATAATCATTCATATCAAGAAACAGAGACCAAATCTTTTAAATTCTATTTGCTTACTGTACCAATCAAATGGAACGTTGCTTTTAAATTATGCCAGACTTTCCAAACCATCATAACAAGACATAGTTACCATTTTATTTTTGTATGCTTTACATAACAGAACTAAAAAACTTAGAGTTTAATCTTAATAAAGCCAAATTCTTAGTATTTACATTTATTCAATGCACTGAAAAATAACTCGTTAATAAAGAAAACATTGTTGTCTTTGGATAAATTTGTCAAAAGAACATGCACATAAACTTTAATTTTCCATCTATATAATTACATGTTACTACTATAGGATTGTAATTTGATCCCTGTTAAAGAACATTTTGTTCTCAGTGCAATATGCCATTTGGTATTTTTCCTACAAGCAAAAGGAAACAGGTTGTTTAAAATCCACATAAATTTGAAATGTGTTTATATCTTAGATGTGGCATGATTGGCATTGCTATTTGCTCTAAGTTTCATGGATGACAACTCTACTTCATTCCCGAGTATGTGTGGGAGGTGGGTCAAGAAAGGAGCATTGATGATTTCACTTCAATCTGATAATTTCCATTTGTGGTCATGAAATAAACAAGACTCTACTCTTCCCTAAACTGATTAAAATACCACAACAAAAATGATACAAGACTTGAAAGATAGAGTGGTTAATATTATTTTTAAATATAGGAAAATGATTATGGTATATATTGAATTGATATTTAACCTATTAGTAAGGAAAATATATATTTTGGATTGAATTGCCGGTGTAACTATTGAATATCAAACAGATTTTCATAATAAAGCCCCAGAATCAAGTAATGCCATTCACAGGAATTCACCATGGTAATCACTGTTCCTTGGCCCCCCAATTACAATGCCTCCATATCCAGGAAATAGAATGCAATTGGTCCAGCCAATCATGATGGCTTTCCCAGCCTCTCTTGGCTTTCCCAACCTATTTTATACTTAAATAATGTCACATGTTCCAGTCTCTGCCAAGAAGATGTAAGTGGAAGTCTGCCAATGGATTTTTGGAATGCTATTTTGCTTTTGATGAAGCCGAATGTATCACCCATTCTCCAGTCTTCTTCTTGTTTTGAATTTGGTCATGAAGGCTAAAGCAACAGCAACCACTGGGATTCAGTTGTATGGAAAAAGACAAGAAAATGAGAGATGATGGTTTTGACATCATTGTCAAAAATCCAGTGGCTGCCTACATACAGGAAAAAAATAGACTCTTATTTGTTTAAAACTCTGTGAATCAGGTTTTCTTATACTTGTAGTTGAAAGGTATCCTAACTGATACAGATAGATTTAATTATATGACTATGAACATATAAGAAGTGCCATTCATTCATCTAGATATTTGAAAACCTGCAGTGATACTATATATTCATCACAGATCAAATTAGAAATATTTGTTTGTAAACACTCACATAGTATATTTAATCCCATCACCAAATAGCTTAGTAGAATTATAATTTTGTATTTAGGTACATAAGTTGTTATTGTATCATTTTGATTGTTTCCTGAAAACAGAATCACACTGGAGTTTCATTACTATGCGGTATGTTTTTTTTTGTTTAGGTGGCATTTTCATCTTTAATAAATCTTTAAGAAATTTTAAAATTGTCACATTGCATAAAACACAAATTTCATTTAGTCCAGAGTATTGTCTCTGGCATTTGCAATAAGTCAATTATTAGGGGAAAGCATAAAATATGAATGGAATGCATATTCATCAAAGAAAAGAGTACTCCCACTCCCTGCTCTAAATCCTCACTCATGATTAGATGTGACATAGCATAGTGTTCAGGAGTGGAGGCTCTGGAATCAGAATCCTTAGGTTTAAATCCTAACCCTTTTTAGTCATGTGAACTTGGGCAAGTTATTTGCCTTTTCAGACCTCTTTTTACTTATTTCTAAGTATGGAATAAAAGTAGAAGTACCTATTATAAAAGGTGTTTAGGGATGATATGATAGTAAATGGATAGAATTTAATACAGTTTAGTAAAAATACTTGTTGGTAATTAGTAAGTCAGGGAAGGACCTATTTTTTAAAGCTAGAAGTAGTTGAAATGATCAGAATTGATCAGGAAGACTGAAATTTTTAGTAACAGAGCTTTTTTTTTTGTTAGGTAAAACAGACTTAAGGGGCAGATTCATTGAAGGCAGCGATGTCCTCTGTGTAAAGCCTGGAAAAAGTAAATGGAAGTGTTGGAGGAATGGTGTTGGCTAGAGAGGCAAAAAGAAGAAAAGAGGGAGGGTTACTCAAAAATACAGACAGCTAGTGACATATTCTCTGAGCCTGGGGTAGCTGATGTGAGCACAGGAAAGATAAAGATGAAAGAAATTGCAAGAAATGAAGCATATGTCTAAGAAATCAGAGCAAGAGATGCCTATGAGAACATGAGTCACTGGCAGATATCCTTGTGGGAGGTGCGTGGCAGAGTGGGTTTGGGAAGAGGCCCTGGCTTCCTGCAGTGTATGATATTAGAATTGAGGCAGTTATTTTTATTTCTCTTTTAATATGAAAGGAAAGATTTACTTTAACTGGTTAGAAATCCTGAGGGATATGTTTCTACCACTAATTGTGCTTAGTGGTTACCAGTTTGGGTTCTACTATCATTGCACAGATCTTTCCTGAACAGAAGTTACTTAGTCATCCCTATTCAGTATGATTGCTAGTAATTATTTTGATATCTACTCACTTTGGATCTCTACTTATGGCAGTTCTTTCTTTGGGCTTTGCCCTGCTTCATCAGTCATATGTTTGCCTGTACTATCCATGAAATATCTGAACTAGTCAATAATTATCCTCCTGGACCAAATCACAGATAGTTTGGAAATTCATCCCAATATAAATTTCTTTATAACCAAGAAGATTGACTGGCTAATATGTTAAAACACTTTCTTAAATCCAATCTGTAGGTAGGGATATGTGGAAGGAGTAAGGCAGGGAGATTCCTAGTTGGATTTTTTAAATTAGAGAAGTTGTGGGTTTAGGGAACATTCATGTATAAAATACAGGATTCCTGTATACCACCCTTTTATTAATAGTTTGCATTGGTGGATCACATTTGTTACAATTGATAAAGCATATTTTTATAATTGTACTATTAACTATAGTCTCCTAATTGGATCTTAAACTGATATTCAGACATGTTTTGAAGTATCTTGTAAACTTCTTCCAAAAGCTTATTCATATGGGTCACTCTCCTGGAAGAGAAAGCACTCACCTGATTAAAAGTTGCTAGGCACGGTTAAGGCTGAATGAGCAACATAGTCTAAGTGTGTGAAGGCAAAGCAATTCTTAACATAGCATACTGTCTGCCATTAACATTTTTTCTGGCCCTTTCTACACTGGACTCATATAGCATTCCTATAATTAACAAGATCACATTATAAATAAACACAGGATCCTTCTGCTTAGGAGTTAGTTGCAAGAGACTTAATGAGAATACAATGGATAACCTGCCAATTATGGTTTTTTAGAAAACCTATTTACATGTGAGAATATAAAAAAAAAACAAAAACGAAATGAACTAGAATCCAGAAAATGATGAGCCCATCCTAGAACACAAAATCTGACTGCTGCCTCCATTCCTGGTGGATTGGTGGGAGGAGGAAGAATTTGCCATTAAAGGGGGTGTGAGGAAATTTTCAACAAACATTTAAAAGCCTCATAATAACTGGTGTGATTGTTTAGTTTTCTGAGGAAGTCATGTCAAAGAGAGAGCTATAGTCACCCACCATTCTTGCCTACCACTTTCTTGAGTCTAGCTAAATAGAAGGTCTTGATCTCGCCCCTAAGTAATTTAAAGCCAATAGTGAACCAAATATAATGGAAAGTGAAACAAAGCTTGACACAGATTAAATGTGGATTCAATTGAAACAGCCTTCCATGCAAATAGGGGTAAATATTGATTTTTGTCTATCCTTTTCTTTTGTTTACAATATTCTGCATACAAGATATGTGAAGAAGCAATATGTGAAAATTGTAAGATGTATGAAGAAAAATATAACATATGGTCAAGAGAGGAAAGAGAAATAGAAGTAGACCCAGAGATGAATCAGATGTTGGGGTTATTAGACAGGATATTTAGAATAAATATGAAAAATATGTTAAATAATCTAACACATTGTTGATTTGCTTCTCATCAGAAACAGTAGAGCCAGAAGACTATGGGGCATCATTAAAGTGCTAAAGTAGAGCAAAATAGAGCAAAATTGTCAAAATAAAATTGTATATCCTAAGAAAATGTCTTTCAAAAACAAACATATATAATCAGAAAAATCAAAAGCTAAGAGTATTCATCTTGAGCAGATCTGTACTATAAGAAATGCTAAAAGAACTTTTTTCAGGCTCAACAGAGAAATAACAACTGGGAGGGAATAAAAAGAATATATATGAAAGGATAAATATGTGGGTAAATATAAAGGGTATTATTGAAACAAAAGAAAGTACTTTAAATATGTGAGTAAATATTAATATATTTTTTAAATGATTAGACTTAATGGTTTAAAGCACAAACAGAATCAATGTTTAATAGAGTTTATAGCACATAAATATATGACAACAATAGCACAAAGAACAGAAGGGAGCTAAATGGAATAATAATTCTGTAAGGCCTTTACATTATTCATCAAGTATTATAATATTATTTGAATACAGATTGTGGTAAGTTAATGATATACATTAAAATTTCTAGAGTAACCACTAAAAATTTACACTAAGAGGTATAGCTAAAGGATCAATAGAGAATTTAAAGTATAATACTAAAAAATACTGGATTTGAAGAGAAAAAGGTAGAAAAGGAAGAAAAGAGGAAAAATGAAGAGATGGGGCAACTATTTTAAAAACACAAGATATCCTATAACATAAATAATTACATGAAAATGTAAATGGACTAAAAACCCTCCCCCAAAATGCAGAGATTGTCAGATTGGACAAAAAAGCAATATTCAACTCTACACTCAAATATATAATCTATAAGATGTATACATTAAATATAAAGGAAAGGTGGGTTAAAGTGAAAGGGTGGAAGATATTCTATGCAAACGCAAGGCATACAAAAGCTGGTGTGATTATATGAACATTAAACAAAAAGGACTTCAAGATGAAGGAGGTTACCAGAGATAATGAGGGATAGTTCACAATGACAAAAATGGTCAATTTATCAAGTAGCCATAACAATATGAAATGCATATTTGCTAATAATAAAGCTTCAAAATACATAAATCAACAATTGAAAAAGTTAAGGAAAGAGACAGAAAACTCCACAACCATGGTCGGACAGTCAGCATACCTGTCTTAGTTTCCTAGGGATGCCTTAACAAACTACCGCAAACTGGGTGGTTTGAAAGAACAGAAATTCACTCTTTCACAGTTTTGGAGGCTAGAAGTAAAAAATCAAGGTGTTGACAAGGCTGGTTCTTTCTGGAGGCTCTGAGGGAGCATCTGGTCCATGCCTTTTTCCTAGCTTCTGGCGATTGCCAGCAATCTTTGGTATTTCTTGGCTTATAGGCATATTACTCCTATCTCTTCTTCTGTCCTTCACATGGCATTCTCCCTATGTGTCTGTCTCTGTATCCAAATTCCCCTCTTCTTATAAGGATGCCAATTATTGGGTTAGGGCCTCTCCTAATCCAGTATGACCTCATTTTAAGTTCATTACATGTGCAACGACCCTATTCCCAAATAGTTTCACATTTTGAGGTATCAGGGTTTAGAACTTGAACATTTCTTTTGGACATCACAATTCAACCCACTACAATGCCACTCTCAGTAACTGATAAATGTAAATTCAAAAACATAGTAAAGAAGATTTGAACAACAGTATCAGCCACATTAGTCCAATTGAAACATACAGAACACTATATCCAACAACTACAGAATACACACTATTTGCAAGTGCATAAAGAATATTCATCAAGGTAGATAGCAGTTTCAGCCATAAAACATGATGTGATAAATTTAAAAGAAATGGAATCATATAGAGTATCATTTCTGACTGCAGTGGTTTTATATTAGAAATAAACAACAATAGTATATTTTTAAAATTCCCAAATATTTAGAAATTAAACAACATAATTCTAAAAAATCTATAGGCAAAAGAGGAAATCATGAGGAAAATTAGAAAATATTTCAAACTGAATGAAAATGAAAACAAATCACATTATACTTTGAGGTATGCAGCTAAATTAGTCCTAAGAGGGAAATTTATATTTTAAATGCCTATATTAGAAAATAAGTCTAAAATCGATTATCTATGCTTTTATCATTAGGGGAAAGAAGGCATAAATAATAAGAAAAAACAACAAAGGCATATTATGATCAAATTTTAATTAGTGCTTTCAGAAACAATCATAGAAGTATACTATAGTATGATAAGGTGTGGGAGTGGTAGTGGTCGTCCAATTTCCATAAAGTGGATAGAATTTCTACTCCCCAAGAAAGTATAGCCACTTGCCTTTCACAACTTCTCAAGATAAAAGTTTACTTAATTTGTTGGAAGAAGGAACAGAGCGTCCTTAACTCAGTTCCATCTGGATTTCACTCTTTTTTAGAGTCATCCTATCCATTGGAAATTCACTTTCTTTGCTCCTCCATGTTACACACTCACAAAGGCTAGTACTTCAGAGTCCTTAGAAAGAAAGCCTTGCAATTTATAGTTCTTTTCATTCAAGAGGAAAAATTTGAAAGCCCTAATGTATGATAGCAGGGTAAGCTCATCTTCCAATTCATCTTTATAGGTAACAAAACTCGGATTTCTGTTTTCTTCATAGGTTCCAAATTCAAAAGGAAAGAGAAAGGTCTGATTAACAACCAAGCACTAACGAGTGTCATGTAGCACTGTAGCCTTCTTGACCTGAATCCTTTTTACTCTTCTTTCTTTTTGGCCCTTCATCCTGACTTCATTGCTCTTGTCATGCACAAAACTCTCCCCCTTCCTCTATATTTAACCAGATAGAAAGCTCATTCATTAGATAAAATACCCAGGAGAAGTCAAGGATTTTCAAAGGGAATAGACATTCACATTCAGGAGATGCTGAGGGCTTTGTTGGAACCCTTACCAGCTTGGAGCTGGTGATAAATATCAAAACATGAGCAGCAGGGAAGAGTTAAGATTTAATTAAATATGCCAATGTTGGAACAACATAGTAAATGGGAGAGATGGGAAAGAGGATAATGCAGATGTTATGCTGCCCATTTATCTTCTACTTCTCATACTATTTTTGAGATTGATAATATTTTTATAGTCATCTTCATTTTACAGTAATGAAACTGAGATTCAGTGAGTGTAAATAACTGATACTGAACCATGCAATGACCAAATAGTGCAACTGAGTATATACCAGGGTTATACATCTTGGAAGGATTTATGTGGTGACTCAGAGAGTACAAAATGGTCTTTGCAAGGGAAACCTTCCCCAGATGAGTGAAAATCACCCTTTGAAAACAACAGAATATTCTTTGGTGATTTCTAGAGGGCCAGTAAATATTCTGAGGCCTAGAAGAGTTATTGTGTATCAAACATGGTAGCATTTAAATCCAATTATAGAGGATTACTTCTAAGGACCACAATTTTAGATCATGCATTAATGATTCCAGCACAAATTAAGATGCATCAAGGAATGATGACATTCAAAGGATCCTGCAATCAGCTGCTCAGATGAAACTGGATGTGACTGACACTAAATCAATAACAAAACTGAAGATATTGTCCTTTGAGAGAAGATGGATTATGAATTTGAAACTTATTAATATTCTGCTTTTGTTTATTTTCTACTAACGTATTCTTGAATGGAAAGAGTAAAGGGAAAATCAGATATTTCTGCACAATTACAAACATGATATTTAGGCATTGCCAAACTATCACACTAAAGGCTACACTCAAGTTGTCAGTTACATGTATTTATTTAACCACCTGTTTCTTATTTAAACCTTAGAAGCAAAGCAGTGTTCAGAACTGCACTGCAAAATCTGGGTTAAATTGACAAAAACAAGGAAATTCAGAGTTAAGGTTGTCACATCACATTTAGAATCCTTCTGATATAACAATGAAATAAAACCACTAATGTTTGATGCCATATTAGTAAATAATATTGAAATGCGAAACCACTCTGAAACGAGTGTTACCATTATTGCCCAAAATTTATTTTCCACTGCTTATTTACAATTTAGAATACTCTGACAATAAAAAGCAATTTTTACAAGGCATAATCAGCCATTCAAGTGAAGAGTTGAAACATTGATGTCACTGTATTGTCTAAGACAGAATGGAGTTGAATAAAAAACACATGGAAATCATTTCCATCAAATAGTAGGACAAGAACAATGTCTTTGGATAACTTGGCATAATGAATTTAAACTGAACATCAAGAAATTGATTTCTAATACAGGTGTCTTTCATTTCATTTTTTTCCCGAAGGTAAGGTCATTTAAGAATTATTGCCTAATATTATTTGGGAATTAAGCTATTATCAAATGTTCTTTCTTCACAAAATAATCCTATTAAATACACTACTTGTGTATATAAATAGAACAAAGGTCATGTTATAATTATAGTACAAGTAAGATAGAATGAAATGAAGCTAATTATTCCCTTGAACACTTATGAGTAATGTTAACACTTGAGGGCACAATTGTCAACAGTAAAAATCTTTCTATTCTGCTCTCACTTCCAAGAAAAACTAAGAGAATTCAGTATTTTAAAAAGACATATAATATTAGCACTGACTTAAAAAAAAAATCTCTCACTATGAGTTAGGGAAAAAACGCTAATAAATATGCACTGGCATAGCAAACATCCCGTAGTGCTAAAAGAGAGAAGAATATAATGTTCCCCAAGGCAGACTCTAAGCACAGTCATAAGAAAGGAATGTTTCCTAGTAGTTGGCTGATGAAAAGAGAAAGAAAATGATGCTACTCAGAATTTCAACTCTAGGTTTATGTTTCCTCTCCTGGTAAATATTTTTTATGTATTAAATATTTGTTATCCTGGTAAGACTTCCTTTGTGTCTTAAATAATAACCTGTTTTAGCACGGCGGACATTACTAGAGCTTATCAAAATTTCTAGATAGCCTCTGTTTCTTAGATAGAAGAGTGTTTTTGCTTCCTTGCCTTCTTGAGGTTAGGCTTGGGTGTGAGCATATTATTTGCTTTGGGCAATGAAATATGAGTGGAAGTGATGTGTGTTAACTCTAAAAGGAAATTTTTAAGAGCTAATTCTTATTTTTCTTTTTTTTTTCTCTTTGTGTTGTATACTTCTATGATTTTCTTTCTGTAAACTTTTATTGTGGTAACATATATACAAGCTAGCATTTCCCATTTTAACTTTCAAGTGCACAATTCATCGGTGTTTATCACATATACAATGTTGTGCTACCATCACCATCATCTGATACCAGAAATTTCCTGTAACCCCAAACAAATCCTCTACATGCATTATTCACTAACTCTCCATTCCCCTATGCCTTACAACCCTGGGAACTTGTAATTTTCTTTCTGTCTCTATGGATTTGCTATGATTTCTCAATGAATTCTAGTTATTTCATATAAGTGGAAGCATACAATAACTGTCCTCGTGTGTCTGACTTATTTCATTCAACATGATGTGTCCATGTTGTAGCATGTATCAGCACTTCATTCTTACTTTTTTCCACTTTAGTAACATATATACAACCTAAAATTTTCCCCTTTAAACACATTCAGATTAATAATTCAGTGGTGTTAATTACATTCACAATGTTGTGCAACCATCACTATCATCCATTACCACAATTTTTTCATCACCTCCAAATCTCTTTAATTTTTATGGCTGAGTAATATTCCCTTGTACACATATACCTCATTTTTTAAAATCCATTCATCCATTGATGGATACTTCCATCTTTTGGATATTGTGAATAATAATTCTGCTAAGGCACAAAACTTCTCTAATTGAAAAAAACACACAATGAGATACCGCTTCACACTCACTAGAATAGCTATTATTAAAAAATAAAATAAATAAGTGCTCACAAGGATAAGTGCATTGTTGGTGAGAATGTAAAATGATGCAGTTGCTGTGGAAAAGAGTTTGGTGGCTCCTCAAAAAGTTATATATAGAATTACCATATGTCCCAGCAATCCCACTTCTAAGCATAGTCCCAAAAGAATTGAAAGCAGGGACTCCAAGAGCCAATTCTTGATTATCCATGTTCCCTTTCCCTGAACATTGAAGGACTGTGTTAAGATGGGAGTACCATGAGACTGAAGCAGGCAGGTCATCTGAGTCAACAAAAGGAAGACAATTAACTGTCTTGGAAACTCAGAGTACACTGTGTGAACCAGAGTCTCAGAATATCCCTTACACATATGCCTAATGCCAAGTGATGGCTTGAAATGTGCCAGATTAATAAATGAACTAATGGACAATAAATGCAGTTACATAGTCTATCACCATGTGTGAAATTATTTGAGAAAATATATTTTATATTGAACAGATGGTTGTATGTTCAACCTAGTTCACAGACTAATATAAATTTCATCATTTTTCAGTAGGAATTTCCCTAAACATCTAATGAGTACAAGTTATTATCAAGATTTAGACAAAAAAAATTTTATAGAAGAACTGAGTTTTTCCTTAGAATTGAAAGTTTTGTTTCATAGAAAATAATATCTGCATTTTAGGCAAAGGATGAGGGTGATTAAACCTAAGACTATTTTAACACCAGAATTTCAATAACAATCATGCCCCTCATATAATCTTTCATATTGGACCAATAGAAAATTTGCATATTAAATCTTGCATTTACATAATATATTGACTCAAAATACCCTCCTGAGAAACACAGTTTAAGATAGAATATTAAAGTGGTCAGATTGGTGACTAAATATTGATTTATCTGGTCAACAAGTTTTATTTCAATTGAAATAAGAATATATTTCAACATTCAAAAGATTAGCTTGAACTAGGGAAGTGATTTGAGAGAATGGTCTGGGAAAAGTTCAAGAGAACTTTTGGAGTTATGATTCATAAGACAGCATGATGAATTACATGTGAGGGGTAGAAAAACTTGGTGATGACTGAAGTTCCTCGCTTGGGTGACTAAGTAAAAGAGCTTCTGCTTCCCCTTTTTTCCAAACTATGTTAAGTTTACTTGGCCTCAAATTTTTCCTCTTTTACCTTCTTTATATTTACCACCTTCTTATCCACATATGGTAAAGGTCTAGCAAAGGTATGAAGGATTTAAATATAGAAATGGAATCAACTGACAACCAATCAAAAAATGAATATTTTTTGCAAAATGTCTTCTTTCTAAAATCATTTTTAAAGTAATGCATACAGAGTCATTGGGTAGGAAAGAGGAATGTTTAAGACTATGTATATCTTGATTTGATCCTTAGGGACAGAAACAGCTGGAGACCATCCTCTGTCAAAAAGCCCTCCATATACACAATTGTCATTAAACCACCTCCTCTCCAGGATGAAACACATCAATTTCTGTAACCTCTCCTCATTGTATTATTATACAAACTACTAATCATATCCATTATTTCTTTTAAATTTAGTCATATATTTTTATTGTTACCTAAATTCAAACTCTTCTCATCCCCATACCTTGCTGATCTAGGGTAGGCTGTGTGAGATAAATGTAACAACTTTAGCTACTTGAGTTTTATAATTAAATCACTGGCTCAGTGGTATGCTAAAGCCAGCTCATTCCAGCTAGGCGATGCCCAGGTGTCCTCAGAATTCAATGACATCCTGTGCGTTTAATCAGCCGCAGTGGGAGTATTTACACCAGGGAAAGTGGCAAGTGCTACAAATCAGGCCTCCTCATCACCACCCCACTGATCTAAGAGTCTACTGTTAATGTTTATGCATACATCACTGCACAGGCCACAAATGGTCACTCCTTCCATTCCAGGTTGATTCAATGGAGTACCAAATGGTTTTCAATAGCACTTTCAGGTTAAAGCAATCAACCCATTTGTCAAATATCATATTTATCCCATCTGATAATGACCTTTCTTTAACAACAGTTCCAGGAAAATGAAAGTTCCCTGGGACTCTGATGTTTGTTATTTAACATTATACACATCCTTTGATACAGTGTAAATGCAATCTCATTAATCAAGAGATTTCTCACTCCAAAGGAAGAGTATTGCTCTCTTCTCATGACTGATCCTCTCCTTATTTCTAGCATCAATATCTTCATTCCTCCTGTGCCTCAGATTAGTTAGGGTAGAAAAATGCATATTCAGACATACAAAGAATAGAATGTTACTGGAAAAATATAAACAATATACTTCATCAAAAGAAAAGTGAACCCAGATGAGAGAATTGGGCTGCAATATATTGTATTCCTTATTTTATCCTCCATCTTGTTTGATGCTTCATCTGAATATAGAATTCTAAGATGACAGATTTACGTTGTTGTTGTTGTTTGTTTGGTTGTTTTTTTGCCAAAGCATTTGGAAATTATTTATCTACTGTCTTTTATTCATTAGGTTGCTGATGAGAAGTCTGCTGATAATATAATTGTAATTTATTTGTGGGCAATATTTTTTATTCTAGGAGATTTTAAGGATATTGATTTTTGATGTTCTGCAATTTTGTTACTATGTGCCTTTGAATGGATTTATTTTTATTTATCCCCAGTTATTTGGCATGCACATTCAATATGAAGGGTCCTATTTTTCTTCAATTCTGGAAAATTCCCCAATTATATTTTCAATTATATCTTCCTCTTCATTCTCTTTGTATGACCTTCACTGAATATATGTTGGAGCTTTTTATATACCCTTTATATGTCTGATTTGCTGTTTTATGTGTTGCATATGTGTCCATATTTACATGCACATAATTCCTTAATACATGCCTTTGCATTTTCTCTGTGCTACATTCTAGATGGATTCTTTTCTGACTGAGTTTAGTTTAGAAATTATCTATCTACTAAGTATTTTTATGACCATGATATATCTTTTGTTTCTCATGTCTCCTATCTTTTTCATGTAGCCACAAATTTATTTCCATATGTATTTATTTCATAATTTTAAATTATTTTCATGGATGCTGTGGTAGACAGAAAAATGACCCCAAAGATGTCCACATCCTACTTCCTGGAATCCATTTCAAAAGGGACTTTGTAGATGTGATTAAGTTAAGGATATTGAGATGGGCAGGCTATCCTGGCTTATTCGACTGGGTCTCATATAATCACAGTGGTCCTTACAAGAAGGAGTTAGGAATGTGAAAGTCAGAAAAGAGATGTGATGAGAGAAGCAGAGGTGTATGTGACACACTATGAAGATGGCGAAGAGTGGTCACCAGCCAAGGAATTCAGGTGGTCCCTGGAAGCTGGAAAACAGCTTGGAAACAGATTCTCTCCTCAAGCCTCCAGAAGGAATGCAACTTTGCTGAAACTTTGATTTAGCCCTAAGGGAAAAGTCCCATTTCAGATTTCTGACTTCTGTTACTGTAAGATAATACATTTACCTTGCTTTATCCCACTAAGTTACAGCAGTGATTAGAAATTAACAGAAATGCTATGTCTTCAAGTACTTTTTGAAGATATTTAACATATCAATAGCCTTTTTTTACCTATTAAATTTATTTTATCTGGAGCATATTAATCTTTTCCCTTTCTCTCTTCCCTCAATCTCATAATTTCTCATTTGAGATACATGTCTTCCAGTTTTGCTTTTGCTCCATCCTGCCTGCCCTGAGAACTCTATTCTAGAACCATGTTTTAGAGTAGGGCCAACCTCTTCACTGTGATTTTGGGATATCTCAGGTCCTGTAGAACATTCAGCAGGCAGCTTAGCCCAATCCAGGCTGGAAGACTATGTCAGCTTCCTCTTATTCCCCAAGTAAACTCCACTACCCAAGCTTTAGTCCCAAGAAATGATCAGTAGCATTTTTATTCAGCATCATTTTTCAAGTTGGAGAGCCCAAACCCAGTCTCTTATTTTACACAATGAAAGAGTTGCTGGTTACTCACCCTGTATGTGATACTTATACTCCCTGTGAGCTAATGTGTCAACGCGGCCAGGTGTTTGTGTCTGGTTGTTTGAATCAAGCAAGCACTGGGCTAATTGTAATACAAGGACATTGATGGGCTTTAGTCATCAGTGAGTTTACTGCATAGATGGCTGCTTACATCTGCATCAACCAGGAAGGTTGCCATCAGCAATGAGTGACGCTTTATCCAATCAGCTGACTGCCTTAAAAGGGGAAGTGATTTCAGCATTCAGAGAGAATTTCCCAGTTTGTCTTTGGACAGCCAACGTCTCCCGGAAACTCTTCAAGGACCTTCATTGGACTTTCATCAGAGCCCCTGGTTTGCAGCCTGCCTGTGGAACCTGGACTTGTGCACCCCCAAGGTCATGTGAGACACTCATAAAATCTGAAGCTATTTACAAATATCTCCTGTTGATTCTGTTTCCCTAGAGAACCCTGACTGATACCCTCCCCAATACCCCACAGAACCAAACATGCCACTGTTTTATACCTGCTTCCAGGCCCAGAGACTGGCATGCCTGTCACTTTAGTTCTATTTGTCATTTGGCCTTTCTGCTTGATTTCTGGTTCATAGAGATGCTCATTTTATTTCTGATCATTTAAATTTTCTCTTTATACTCTATACCCTGTTGCTGTTTCTGTAGCCTAGATATGGTCTCAAAACATAAACTAAAAAAAAATAGCATCACCCATAAATACTTTCAACTCATTCATTGAAAACAGTTTCATTTTTTAAAAAGCCTTTGCTAAGAGGCAAAGAAAATAAACTGTATATGTCAACCATGCCAAATGGTTTTCCTCTCCATGTGAATGCTGATTAATGTATAAAAGCTTCCTGGAGCTCTGTGCTAAGAAAGATCTCAAGGTTACAGCTGTTCTCATTGGAAAAGTGGGCCATTGTCGAGTAAGGGTCTCTGCCACAGGCACAGAGGTAGGAGGTATCTCTCATTCACATGATATATGTGCCCTGACGTAGACTGCACCCTGTTGTAGTAGTTAGGGTTCCTTGGCCTCAGGAAACTTAATCAATTCTGGCTACCTTAATTTTCAAAATGGAATTTGTTATAAAGATATAAGGGATTCATAGGACCAACAGAAGATAAAAGAACAATCTTTGGATCAAACAGAGGAAATCATTTCTCCGGTACTCCCTGAAGTAGAGTATTGTGGAGTCACATGGACACTGCATCGGCAAAACTTTTCAAAAGTGGATTTGGTAATCACATTTTCTCCTGTAAGGCAGCAGACTTCAAGCACAGTCATGGATGCAAAGGAGAGAATACACTTGACATTAGAGCGGCACAAACTTAGGCTGAAGACCAATAACAATATTTTCATGCCTTTTATAGGATTACAAACGGATTCTGAAGAGGATGCTCTAAATACACTAAATTTCCTTTTAATCTTAAATTTCAGCAACAAAATGTGGGAGTTTGGTACATGCAGAAGCATAAGTAGATCTATGAATATAAACCATCTTTTGTGGTCTTGATGTTTTAATTTAGTTTACATATTTGAGTTATATATTTTATAGGTCTTTGGGGATGCATCATTTTAAAAAAATATGCATGTATCTATACTACAGCTATCTATCTCTCTATTTTTATCAATGTTAGTTTAAGTTAAAATAGATCCTTTAAGGATTAAAAAAGCTTAGGTGATCTTAAAATTACAGATGGTTTATTTTTAGTTCGTGAACAGAACTTTTATGTATAAGGAAGCACATGGACATTGATTAAGTAGCTATTTAAAAAAGAAAAAAATTTAAATTATCCCTTAACTGAAATGAACATTGACTCAAAAACTTTGCCTAGATTGAAAATTAACTTAGCAAAAGTTTAATTAGTATAATATTATTCTATGAGAATGATTTAAAGATGATTAAAATATATAGCAAAATGTCAATATTCCTTTAATAATTCACAGCATGGTGATAGGAAAATTATAATTGTAATTATAAGAAAGGATTTTTAGAAGGCCAGTCAATTCATTTACTGGTGAGCTCTACCTATTGCCTTCAGGAACCTAAAAAATGAAATAAATACTTGCTGATACCTTAGACTATATTAATATTAAATAGATGGCATATGACAAACCTATTTGAAAATGTTGCAATCAATTAAGAAATACCATTTCTACTACTTATTTCTCTTACATCTTCTCTTTTAGTATTCATTGAATCATATTACATGAGACATTGGTTTAATATCTCTAATTCAAAATATTATGCTCTCCATTTACTTCATTTGGTTCCATATCATGAATCTATTCTCAAGTTTGACATACACTGCTAGAAAAGATAAATGCTAGTCACAAAGAAAGAAACCTTGGCCCTCTCTTCTCATACAAACACATAGAATTTCTTTTTCACTTTTTTCTCAAGCCACAACCTTGAAAATCCTAACTAAAATACAAGGTTTGACTTAATTCTCTTCAAGGATTACTGAAGCTAAGAAAGTGAAAAGAATGGGAGTTTTTAAAACTTAAGCCACGTCCTGACTCCCTAATAGATTCCACACTGCTAACTTTTCTTTACTCTGGCATCTTTAACCTTGGGAGGAAAATAGTTATGGTGAAAATTTAATGAATGTGAACATAACTCAAACTAGTGTAATGCATACATGTAGTGTGAATAGAATTAAAAAAAAAACCATCACTAATGCAAGTAGAAAAGAGCTTTGTCACCTCCTGAATTCATAGAAATAAGCACACTGTTTTCACTTCTATGTCTTAATGTCCTTTACTGTAGAAGCTGGGTTTCAATCTTTGAATGTTTCAGCCAAGGAAACAGACATATTTTCAAGAGCTTAGTGTCAAGAGTTATAGTTCAGGGTCAGGTTGACTATAACAACTTTTTCATGCAAAAGACCTCTCTCTTGATAAAAGATTCTTCCCGTCCT
>PVKH010000581.1:0-36362 GCA_004027955.1 Chaetophractus vellerosus
TCTCCACTCGCTTTCTTAAATGTACAAACATCTCTTTTTTAACCACTTTATTCCTTCCTCCATCATACCTTCCTCAGTTTTTTCCATTTCATCCTTCTCTTACTCATGTGATTATTTCTCTTAGTAAAGGGGAAATGAATATGCCCAGCAGAGGAATCTCAGGTCTAAGGTGCTTGAAAATGCCTTCAAAACCTCTTTCAAATCTGGGCATTACCTACTTGTTTCTAATGAAGTAGGTTCCTCAAGCACCACTACTCAATGTGTTTCAAACAAGTTTCTATTCCATTTAATTTTGTTCTTGATTAGTTATATTTGGTTTCCAGTATAATAATAGTACATTACCTATGATTTATCATTATAAACATCTAAAATTTAATAAGGCTTAATTCCAACAATTTTTCAAGATTTATTATAGAATTAAATATGATTTAAAATTATTTATATAAGAATGTATAGTCTACGTACCAAATACTCAATTTACAAATGAGCCTTTGGAACACAACTCAATGTAAATTAGAGACTTTTTTCCTTGTTATGCCATGAGGCTGGAGCCTCCAAAGACAAGTGTAGGGCAGCAGGATAAGAATAAGAATATCTTTTGAGGTGGCAGAAAAAAGTATTAAAATATCAATGTATTTATTTTTATCTTATACTTTTTATTTTTACTTTTGTGTTTCTTTTATATTGTTTGTGATATATTTGTATTGTATATATAAATAATTGTAAAGGAAATAAACTATTTTGAGAATGAATCGTTTATACCTTTTATTAATTAGAGTATGAGAGAAAATGTTTGGCGAGCACGAGTAGAGGGGACACAGAGAGTGATATGATTTGAATCTTTTAGTTTGACATACTAAAAAGGGATGTTTTAAAAACATTTTCCCTTCATCATAGATTGTTTTTTAAAAATCTATCAAGGGGCCGGCTCGATAGCCCAGTGGATAGGGCGCCGGCATACCACATGGGAGGCCCCGGGTTCGGTTCCCGGGGACCTCTCCTAGCGGGCAGACCGCCTTGAGAATGGCAAGCCGCCATGGGCGGGCCAGAGCTGCCGTGGGCAGGGCAAGAAGCTGCCACGGACAGGGCAAGAGCCGCCACGGGCAGGGCAGGTCGCCCGCGGATGGAGCGCAGCCAGCCACCCGCGAACTGAAAGCCGGCCGTGAACAGACGCAGAGACCGCCCACAAGTGGGGAAAAGCCGCTCCTGCGCAGTGACCACTCTCGGCGTGTCGCCGCAGCGGGGGGAAGGGGAGATATGTAATAAAATAAATAAATCTTTAAAAAAAATAAAAATTAAAAAATAAAAAAATAAAAATCTATCAATATAACATGTTTTTCTACACATAAAATGTCTCTAAAACTATGATTCTCAACTAGAACTAAGGAGAACCTGGATCACAAAATGTAGACTTGCAGGGCTTACAGCGAGAATTTTGATTCCAGGGATCTAGGGTGGAACAAAAAACATATTTCAAAAGATTAGGATAGGTGGGTTCTTCATCCTCAACACTGTTGATACTTTGGACCTCATAATTATTTGTTGTAATGCACTGTCCTGTCCTGTGCATTTCGGGAGGTTTACAGCTTCTCTGGCCTCTACCCACGAGATGCCAAGGGCACCACCCCACCTGCAGGGGTGACCACCAAACGTCTCCAGACATTACCAAGTGTTTTCTGAAGGGCAAAATTACACCCCCTACCCCCACTGAGAAACAAGGATAGAGGCTACCAAAGGAAAACACACTTTAAGAAACATTATCTGTAATCAAATGGAGGAAACAATATTACAAAAGTAGAAGAACAGAGATTTGAGCAAGCACATGTTATATAAAATGAAATAAACAGGCTTCCCCAAAAGAAAATGTGATTAGCCACTAAAAACTCCTGACAACTTAGCTAAAGCTTTTAAGTCAAAGCTCTTCTTATATAATTTCAACTTTAAGATTCTCTCCCCAGCTTCTATTTTAGATTATTTTTAATTAACTTCACTGGCATTTTGCATCCTGCTATGAGAAGTCTGCCTAACAGTCTCACAGGACTCTCCCAAGAGAAAAGGTTGCATTAAATCTCACATTATCACATTAAAGGATATTTCAGCATTCCGAGTCCAACAGTCTAAGTCTTGCCAAATACAAAGGGGTATGGAATGGTAGAGGGACAGGAACAGGCTCAAGTGATTCACAACATCCAAAGCCTTTTATCTTCGATGCATCCATCTATACAAAAAGTTGTATTGATTCTCTACATCAACCACATTCATCACAATGACATATAATATCTTTCACAATTTGTATTTCCACCTTGATTTCTTGCTACTGACTATTTGTGGTAATACCTTGGGAAAGTCAGTTAAATTCTTTGGAACTTCTTTCCCTCATCTAAAAAGTGAGCAGTTGGACTAACTTATTTCTAAAGATCCCTCCAGCTACAAATCATAGTTATAAATGAAGCACATAACTAAAAGTCCATTTTGAGTATATGGATTCTAGTAACTGAGGTACCAAAGAGCAAATACCTAAATTTTCAATGTTGCTTGTTAATATAAGAGATTTTAAGACACTTGATCCAATAAAGAAAAGGACAATAAGAGGAACTACTTATACAAGATCTATTTTCTTCTTAAAACAAAAATAAGTTTGGCTCAAATTGTCCTTTATGCATCAAGATGCTTAACCCCACTTGCTTTCGATGTTCTAAAACAGAGGTCACAAATCAGCTACTCAGAGAACAAATCTGGCCTGTAGGTGTGGTTGTTTTGTTTGGCCTGGACAATAATTGTATTTAATTAATGGCCAACTTTTTAAAATGGGGAGATGATACACAAAAATCCAGTTTCCCAGGTTCTCTTGAAATACTGGAAGATATTAGCCCACATGGCAATAATTACCTAAAGCTGAGGAGCACTGCCTGCAGGCCCATGAGCTCTCCAGTTTCCTACAGTCTCTACTGCTCCCTAGTATGACACCCATCCCAGCTTCCTCTAATAGCCTGGCCCTTCGTAGCCTGTGAGCTTATGACCCTGCTTTAGAACAATTTTTGAAATCCATAAAATGAATTTTAATGCTTTCAAAGCAATAGTAAAGCTTGCAGACTCATGACAAATGAGTAGAAGTTTTTAATGCTGATAAGTAAAATGGGTTACACTGCTGGTTTCTAATCCACCACCTGAAATGATATAGAAAGGAATTCTAGATTTGATGGGGAATGTGAACTAGAGAATCCTTAAAATTACTTGCAACTTTAATGTTCTATGCCTTTATAGTTAATGCATGGATAACTCATCACAACAAAGTAATGGACGTATAGGTTATAAAACAGGTCTTTATGTAAACACATATATATGTTTAGGTTTCTTTGCAGGGGAAGACTTGACCTTATCCTTCCTCTTCATGAAAAGATACTTTCTATTAACTTTCATGAAATACTGTTTTTTTTTTTTCACTGATCTGAATATACAGAATTGTAAAATTAAGTTTCAATTAACTAAGGAACCACATCCCACAATAATGGATGTCAAAGAACAGAGGAGAGAAGAAAAACAATAAAAGAAATTCAGGAAAAGCTAGAGTAGAGTGGCCTGCAAGCAAGGCTTTTTTCCCAGTGTCATTTTTTTGCTACTAATGAATAAAATAAATCTAACCATGTGAAGCTGTATCTTGAAGTGTTTTCCCTACCCGTCACCTCCATTTTTTTTCCTTTACATATACTTTATGAAATATACTGTTAGAGATAAATATTTTAGCAAGATTCTGAGGATTTTCTATTTCGAAAAATCAATTTTATATTACACTTGCAATTAAATGGGCACCTACTTAAGGAATGTTTTGAGTCAAAGTTAAACTAATAAAAAAGCAACGTGTAACAAGGTTGCTGAAGATGAGCCAATTTTCCAGTAAAATGTAACCCCAGAGTTCCCACACTAATAATGTTTGTGTTTTGTGCTGCAAACACTCTACTTGAGGCCATTCTTGATGCCCTTCTTCTTAAGGTCAGACCCAATGATACCATACAGTATTGCAATACACAGGTGCATTAAGTGCCACTACAATTTCTTCCTGCTAATTAAAAAAAAAAAAAAAGACACTATTAAAGTAAAGATGGACATTGTAGGTGTTAACTATTTCCGAATCAAATCATTTTTCTAGCGTTTGAGGCTGATTTTTGACATAAGGATTGTTTAACAATGGTGATTAACTGCTCAAGTGTGAACATAAACAGCACATCAACCAGTCAATATGACTACTGAGGGGATGCCTAACAACAGGAAAATGATTGTGTTGACAATACAATGTGTAGAACATGGGCTGCTTCTGGGAAAACATATGTTTATCATTCTAGTTCTCTGATTTTCTGTAGCTAATCGTTTTTATTTTCTGTTTAGAAAGCATGAGTCACTCTTTAGAAGCAAAAAAGCCCAATGATAAACATAATTAAATTTAACACTCCTGAATGCCATAACATTTTTATTTAACCATGGATATTTTCTGCTGTTACCTAACGTAAGTTCAGCATTAAGCATTAAGTTCCTTTCTTCACCACTTTTTTCTTTCTGCCTAAAGAAATAATCCCAAGTAGCTCATTATTGGTAAAGAAAAAAAAAGCTATCAGATATGTTTAAAATCAAGAGTATAAAGTAGATTTTTGAGCCCTGGAAAATCATTTATTTTATATCAATGTCAGGACTCTTTAAATCAGAAGTGTCAGCAGAGGAAATGCATCAGAAAAATAAGGCCCTTGCTCTCTGTCACTAATGAAAACCTAAAGTCCGGTTGTTCCCTTCAACAGAAAAAGAAGGATAATGTCTAACTTGTCTATAAGCTTGCTATGGAAGTTTTTCAGAAACAATGGTGCTTTTTTTTTAATAGGCTGTGTGTCTGCACTTCTGGAAGAACACAAACTAATTCATTCTTGGAAAGTGTCTTCTAAAGTTTGTTTATTTCAAAGCAAAACAGTTACCGAAAACGTATGCATAAACCTTTCCAAGGAAATTGGTCTCGGAGACCTGGATTATCAACCGAGTTACTGAGTAGCCCACAAGAAATAAAAAGGTGAAAGGGAGATGAAGTTTGTTCAGCGAGCAGCTGCAATCCTGGATCTGATAGGGCCCCAAGAATTGAAAAGACGTAAGGGAGAAGTGCTTCAGGACCCACACATGTGAGCCTTGGGCCCAGAAATGCATATGCTTAAGAAAGAAGCAATCCTGTCATTCAGTTTCGGGGCAGCCAAAAAAAGGGGGAGTGGAGGCACCACCAGATCCCGCCCTCTCATCCGGTTGTTGATCCAGGGCAGGAATCTGGACAACTTGGCTTGAATAACGCTAACTGTGCAAAAGTTTAGAACTATCAGATATGATTTTGTCCTCACCACCTCCCTTTATCAGTAAATGTGTGGACAAAGTTAAAATGCAGCAATGACAAAGAAGTTTGCAACAAGCAAGTGCGCACTCACCCTGGGCCAGGGAGCCCAGCCGGCCGCCGCCCGCCTCGGCCGCGCGCTGCGGCCCCGCAGGCCCGGGAACGAGTGCTTCGTCCGCGTCGGACATGGGCCGCTCCGCAGAGCCCCGCCGCGCCGCCGCCGAGCTCGCAGTCCCACGGGGCGGACGGAGGAAGGGCTGTTAGGTGTTGGGTGCAGGGAACTGACTGCTTCTGGCGGAAAAAAAAAAAAAAAAATGTTTTTAGAGAGGAGCACACCACCCTAGCGGGATATTCCCTCCCTCTCCGCTTCCCTCCCCAAACCCCACCCCGGGGAAGTTTTGATTTGAAACCAGGGAGGAAAACTGTTACACAGCAAGTTGACAGTGGCGGAGTTTGGGGGGATTGCAAGGGCAGGGAGTGGGGGAGGGAAGAGAGCTCGGAACTGGGAGAAGCGCGGGGGAAGGGACCCAAACCCCTCCTCCTCCAGGCCCAGGGGACCACCACCTACCTCGGCATCCCCCCTGCCCCCAACTCACTCAAAGCCCCTTCCTCATCCTCCTCTTCCGCCTCGGAAAGTTAGCGAGGCTCCAACAGCGGCTTGCCGCCGCCGTGGCCTGACGGCGCGCCGGCCCCTGCGCGCTCAACTCCCCGCCTCCCTTTGGCTTAGCCCAGACGCCGCAGAGGCGGCAACTTCGGCAGCTCCTCCGACTCCGCGCACTCCGCCCCCTCTTTCCAGCCAGCTCACTCCGGCCAGTTCCCCTCCAAGGAGAACTTTTTTCCCCTCTGCCTCTTTTTACCCTTTCCACCACTCCTTCACTCCAGAAACACGTCTCCCTCTGTTGCTCCTTTACCTCATGTCAGATCGGAGAGCCTGGAACTCGGCGGGCGGCCCCTGAGGCTGGGGGCGGTGCGACCCGAGCTTTCCGCGCGCTCTCCGGCTCCCGGCGCTTTCTAGGTCAGGAGGCCAAAGCCGGAGAGGACTGGCGCCGACTCCCCGCCCAGGCGCTAAGCGCCGAGGCCGAGAGAGCCCTCCTGGGGCCGGGAAGACGGAGGGAGGTGGCTGGTCTCCTGCCCTGAGAGACAACGCATCCCTCCTCTCCCTGGTCACAGCTCTTTCCCCGGGCCGACTAAAGCTCTGGAAACCTTTAAGGTAGACGAAGGCAAAACTAAAAAATACTAACTTATCAAACTTTCCATGGGAAAGAGAAAGTGCATTTGAAACCTTGACCCTCAGGCGTCTAACCTCTAAATCGCTGGTTCGGAACTTACTTTTATTCAATTTTTTAATTATTTGTTCATTTTGGTCGAACAAGATCCCTGATCAGGTAAAACCAGTTGCCTAAACCCACCCTGGCACTCAAGCAGGGAAGGCGGATACCCTTGACAAAGCCCTGGCCCAGGTCCAGAGCCCGGCCTGTTGCAGGCTGACTGCCTGACTGGACCAACGGCTTCTGCAAGGAAATAAGCTTGTGGTCGGAAACAGAGCTGATCAACTCACTGTTTAAGAATGAGACGTCCTGATTGTAGTGTAATCTGATGAACCAAAAATAACAAATACAAAGTAACTTGCAGTTAGAAAGTAATTTAATAATATATCCAATAACTTTTGTTCTTTATTTCATTGAGTAAAATGCAAGATTCATTTGTAGCAAGCTAGAATGAACCTATTCTTTGAATCTCTAGGACAAGAGAGAGTTCATAATGTTATCAAACTGAAGAAAATGTAGATTGGATGCACTTTCTCTCCACCGGTATCGCATCCCAGTTATTTCACTTCAACAGAAAGCCAGCTGGCATTGATTCCACTGGATCGAGAGGATCCTTTCTTACCTTTAAAGAGCCAGTGAAGCCCAGGTTGCTTTCAATAAACCTGAGAAGCACATCTTTAAAGTTTTTGATCAGTTATTCAAACCATATTCCCCCAAAGACAAATGACATTCTGCCCAACCACCTTTAACTAACAAATGGGGTTTTGTTGTTGTTGTTTTAATTTAGAGATTTCAGAAATGGTGTATATTAAAGTGCATTGACTCACCTGAAAACTTGTCTAGGGGCCTGGACTCTTTGGAATCTGCTTTATGGATGCAGGCCAATTCTGAGAGTGACTGTATTACCATTAGAGAACAAACATTTAGGAAACATCACTGTCTATGATAGCATAATCTGCACTCAAAGGAGTAGGGTAGAAAGCAGCTTCTGGAAGATTCTGGGTTATCCTAGTTTATATATTTCTTTGCGCTGTTTAAGTTTTATCCCCTCACAAAGATATCCATGAATATCAAGAAGTTGTGTTACTATTCTAGAAAGTCATAGTGATAAGAATTTGTTAACTTAATTTCACACAGACTTAACATTGCTCACATGGAATGTAGTTCAATAAATCTGCCTCAAGTTAATTTTAAACACCTTACTCTTTAATGGGGAAGAACTAAAATTCAAATAAAAATAGTAGAAACAAATCTGATGCTGTGTCATGTAATCACCAAGACAGCCAAACTCTGGGACCTGCTCTGCCACATATTGGCACTGTGGCTTTGGGTGTTAGTGAAGCTTTCTATGCCTGGGTTTCCTCATAGAGTGATAATGATAATAGAAACTCTGGTAGGGTTCTTACATGGATGGAATAAGGTAATTCTTCTATAGCACTTGAAAGAATATTGTATATAGGGAAAGGGCCCAGATGTGATTAAATATTTTTATTATACAGCAGAAGCAATTTGCTGAGTTAAGTTGACTATGGTATGATGACCATGTCACAAGGGCCACATCAAGATATCCGGTGTCCATGCCACACACTTTACACCTATTATCTTAATGAGTTCTTACATCAATCTTATAAGTAACTTATCAAGGTTGTGCTGCTAGTAAGTAGTTGAGGCAGGATCAGAGCTCAAGTCTCTGACTGCAAGACTATACTGCTTCCTTAGGTAAACTCAGGTTATCCAACTGGGAGGCACATTGGTCATAATGACATAAGTGGTCTTAATTACATGAGCCTGGTGTTATGTGTGGGACCAAAGCATCACCCAAGCTGCCCATTTTCCCCATTATTTTCTGTCTTTGCCCAGACTATATGATCAATCACTTAGCTTGGCTCCTGATGTACACCCTAGAGCCCTCATCCTTTCATTCTCTCATTTATCATATACATACATGGGTGTTACAGATGTGAATGGGCACTGTTGTGGGTGGGACACAACTATTTATAATAGCAATCTCTGAGTGGAATGGCGGAATGGCAAGGGGTTCTGTGATAATACCTAGCAGAGGGATCTAGTCAGGTCTAGAAATAAGGGGACCGTTCCGTAAAAAAATAAAATAAAATAAGAGAGAGAGAAGCAGCAGCAATGTCTTAGCTGAGATCAAAAGGATTTGATGGGACCTTGGTCAGTGAAAAGAGGAGAAAAGACTGTTCCAGGTGGAAGAAGCAGCAGTACAGGTGAAGTCCCAGAAGTTTTAGGAGACCTTAGCATCTTTGAGGAACAGAAAAATGTTCAGTATAAGAGGATGACCAAATAAAAAAGAGAGACTGATGAGAAATGAAGCTGAAGCGATAAGTATGAGCCTTATTTCAATGAATCTAGAAAGCCAGAAATCTTAACTTCAAATAGGGGGTTACATTATTCAAACTGCTATTTATAAGAGCCCCTTGGTATAATGTGTAATATGATTTGGAGCTAGAGAGTCAATTAAGAGGAAAGGGATGATTCTGGCAGTGGGAATGAAGTAAAATAAAGAGATATAAAAGATGGGAGAGCCAGAGGATTCATGGTTGACTTCCAGATTTCTGTGCCTACATGGAATCCTATAAAGATGGAAACCTTCAGGAGAAGCAAGCTTGGGGGAAAACTCCCGAGTTAATCAGGTAAATGACATAGTGCCTGAGGTACCTGTGAGATGGCTTAGTAGAACCATCCAGCAGGTTGCTGGATATGTGTCTGGAATACAGGCACATACAAGCTAATTATTTAGCTAGGAGGTTATAAGAGTACCCAAAGTAAGCATGTAGAATGGGAGCAGAGGGCCCAAGACACAGCTGTGCCCTTAAACTCAATCCAAACAGGTCTTTATTGGCCTCTCTCCTTTTTGGCACATCCTTCCCTGTTTCTTAGTACTGTTATCTGCCTGACTTTGAGAATCACCATTATTTAGGTACTACTGCCAGTGCCCCACCCACTAACCAAGAAGCCCTTAGAGAGCACATGATGGTCTTTATTAAGCCAGCTTTTGGCATGTCTCTTACTACAATAATCTGGATGGGTGGAAACCTTCCATGGGGACCAGCCTTCCAGTGAAGTTAAATGCCCTAACCCTGGATCTGTTTCCTTCCCATCACCCTGCCTTTTAAATCCCAGTGTGCCTTACAACCATTCCTGCCTAGTGCAGAAGATCAGGATAGCAATGATGATATAATAATACATGAATATATTTTGAGAGAGGCATGACACGAACTAAGCAAATAAAATAAAGAACTAATTAAAAGGGTTCATAAAGCATCCTTATGGAGTACATAACTTCACTCACTAAACATTCACTGAACATTTATTATGCACCAACTATATTCTAGCCCACATATTAGGCTCTGAAGATAAAGAAATGTCATGTCTTAAAAAGAAGCTAAATTAGTTTTCACTCGGGCAGAGGCTTATTAGCCTAGCTAAAATCAAAGTTAATATCCTCACATAGACATCTAACCAGAGGTCTACAAGTGTTATGGACAATTGTGTGCATAGCCCAGGATGTGCACAAGACAATTCTCTGGAATGTGGGAAGAAAATACTACAATGAGTATTTATATTTGTTTATATATTATTCTTTTTAATATCCCTTTTGGAGTATGTTTTATAAAGTATATAACATATTCATACAAAAGTACATGATATGTATATTTTATAAATAAACATGCATATACTAGAGATTCATGCTTAAAAATATTTTACCAAGTTTGCTTTATTAAAAAATGGTTTAGGGGCCAGCTGAGCCCAGTTGGTAGGGTGCCAGTTTACCACATAGGAGGGCCCAGGTTCGGTTCCTCCATGAGCGGGCAGACCGCCTTGAGAAGGCAAGCTGCCGCGGGCAGGGCAAAGCTGCCATGGGCAGGGCAAGCCCCCGTGGGTAGGGCAGGCTGCCGTGTGGTGAGCTGACTTGGTGGGTTGCCACACCAGGGGGGGCAGGGACGACAAGCAGACACGGAAGAACGCAAGAATGAACACAGCAAGAACAAGCAGAAAGGGGGAGATATGTAATAAATAAAAAAAATAAATCTTAAAAAAATGGTTTAAATGATTCAAACCCTTTAAGATGCATTCAGTTATTCCCTGACTATACCAAGGTAATTTTTCTAGAAAACATATATACCTCAATCATGTGGAACCATGATGCCAGCAATTCCCAAACCCAAGGCCAATAGAAACTATGAAGTAATACCAAATTTCTAAATACCTAAAATAATCTCTATAACCTTTACAAAGTTCACACACAAAAGCCATGGACTTTCTCAAACCTTACTCATTCTTTTTTGAACATACAGCTCTAAACAAACTTTATTTTCTATTGTTTTAGCTCACAGTTTATTATAAGAAGAAAATTTAGGAGGCAGAGCCTTTGAGAAGAAGAGATTTGCTAAGGGAGCTATTAGGTCAGACAAAATGACAGCAGTAGAAATGATAACTGACAGACAAGGAAGATCCAGGAAAATAAACACGTCATAACAGTGCCTTTGTGAATTCAGCTCAGGGAAACAGTTCCTTCCTAATGAGGGCTTGAATCATTAAGGAAAGATTCGGTTTCAGTAGTGCTGTATTGTTTTTAGGGAAGCAGGTCAGTATATTTTTGCATCTTAGGATAAATTCCATCCAAAATGTTCAAATAAAAATGTTACTATTTGAAAAGGTAAATTTCACAGAATTATACTTTATAGCTGCAAGGGATATTAGCAGTCATGATTCTAGGCCACTTAAAAAAAAAAAAAGTATTTCCCTACCTCCTAGTGCTTGGTTGGAAGGAAAGAGGTCAAGGGGACAGGTTTCTGGAATCCCTTTCTGACTTCAAATAGAGCATTTCCTCCTTTGTTTCCCTGATGTATTGGTCCTTCTGTTAAGTTTTTAACTGAGAAAACCAGTTCTACTTTTTAAAAGTTTGAAAACCTCCCATCTTACCCACTACCTCCATTTGACATATGAAGAAACATAAACACATAAGAAGTTCATTCATTTGGTTCAACAAACATATATTGAGTGCTTTCCGTGTGTCAAACCTTATGCTGGGCACTAAGATTTCAAAAATAGATGAAATATAGTTTTAGTCTTCTGGGAACTCATAGTGTTTATGGAGGGGAGCAGAAAAGGAGAGCAGAGTGGGAGGAGGACATTCACATAAATAATTGTAACACTGCAGGAACACAAAGGAAGTAGCACCTAACTCTACTCAGGCGTAGGTGGGGAGAGTCAGGGGATGTTTCAGAAATATGATAGCCAAGCTTATGATGAGTAAAATTTGCCTATCAAAGAGGTTAGGGAATTCCAGGCAGAAGGGATAATACCTGTAAAGGCACAGAAGTGTGAAAGCCCCAGAGAAGTTAAATGACTTGGCAAAGGTCACTTAGCAGGTTAATTAGAGTCAGCACCAGAAGCCCAAGTTTCTTGACATCCAGGCTTCTTGCTCCAGTTGTCTGGATAATGCATGTAAATGAATCCATCATTTCTAAGTGATGGCAAGTAAGGGCAAACCTAATGTTATATTTAGGAGTTCCAGAGCTTTTTCTCTTGTAGAGAAATGTTGGGCACAAAATCTCCTATTGTTGAATTAACTTGACTTGCCCTTCCCCTCCAAGCTCTCAGTTAGTGTCCCTTTCTGTTGGCTGACTCCTCTGGCCTGGGGCACTGGCCTTCAGTATCTTTCCTTGCTGTCACTGTGCGTTCCTGCTTGTGTTTTGAATGAAGGTAGTGATATGTTAAGGCGTACAGTGGCACATGTCAAATAAGAACAACATGAGTGAAGACAGAAACGAAAATGGGCATAACTTAAGCAAGTGACAATAAACAGACTTTTTCTTGGAACATAGAGAATGAACCTAGATATACTAGAAGAACAAGTGGTGTGGAACCGTAGTAAATACAAGGATTTCTTGGAAAGGATGACTGATCTGCTGACACTTCAATTGGAAATAACCTCACCATGATGAATATGAGAAAGATGTGTTTAAAACAAAATAGAAGATGAGGATTCTCTTATCACTGTAACCCCCAAACTCTTTTGGACTCTTAGGTAAAAATATAGTTGTTTTTCTTTTTTAAACTTTGACATTTAAATCAAATTTTGAATTAAAAAAAAAAACTGGCACTAAATTGAAAATGCAGGGTTGTAGCTAATTTACAATGTTCACCCCATCCTGGACCTTTAACCCACCCCGGGGAAAAGACAAAATTTTCATGATTATCTTCCCAACTCCCATTATTCTCCACTCTCCTATTTTAAACAACCCCTGTCTACTAGGCACTGGCAGGCCCATACTCTCTTTTGCTACCCCAGGAAACCTACTTTAGATTCTGCACAAATCTGTGCCAAGCTTTATAAGGAAATAATTTAATTTAACACATTAAGCAAAAAGATATGTTCAATTCCTGGTCTTCTAACCTTAGCAGCAATGATTCTGTTCCTGTGTTTATAGTCCCAAAATATTTTATCCAGGCCCTTAAGGGGAAATTATGAAGTTGTTTATTCTCTCATTGTCTGGGTGGCAGGGTGTTAAAGTCAATCCCAATCTGGCAGCCATCTCAGGAAGGACAGGGAACTGTGGTGGATACAGCTTGAGGTACTATGTAGAATTTAGAAGAAACAGATTTTATGCACATATAGCAACAAAATGGATCTTTAAAACATTGCGTTTCATAAAAAGAGTATGAAACAACATAATTTTAGTGCAGCACCAATTGATGAATAAAAATATATGCACACGACTTTTCCCTCCTTGCACGCTGAGAGCAAGATGGGTCGCCAGCAGCTCTACTGGAGCCTTCCACGAAAATTCAGCCAGGATTCTTGCTCTTGGAGCGTCTGCTCAAAATGAAACGGTGTGATCCGGCAATACCGTCTCAATACGTGCCGCCAGTGTTTCCGTCAGTACGTGAAGGATATAGGCTTCATCAAATTGGACTAATCTTCCTTGAATGAACTGTCCAGGACATCTACCAGACAAAAACAATGCTAGTTCTTTGTATATAAAATAAAACTTAAAAAAGAACTAAAAAATAATATATATATGCATACAAAACAACAGAACACGTTTTGTATAAGCACACCCAAGCAAAAGACATACTTGAATATCTTAGAACAGTAACTTATGGTTAGAAGGAAAAAGGGAAAGAAGAATGGGCATCAGAGTGAACAAATAAATGCACTTGATCCTCATTAGCTGCAGATTCCAAATTTGTGAATTTTCTCATTTGCCGAAATTTAGTTGTAACCCTAGTATCAATAATCAGAGAGCTTTTGCAGACAAATCCAGAGCCATGAAAAATATGTGTCTCCCAACGCGCATGTTTCCAGCTGAGCTCAAACAAGGTGAAGCTCTGCCTTCTTGTTTCACCTCTCATGTGGTGAGTTCATTTCCTTTTGGCAGGATATTTGATACCATCTGCTCTGGTTTGAGTGTTTTAAGGACCCCAGAAAATCCTGTTCTTAAAGTGAACCTATTCCTGTGCCTGTAAACTATTGTATTTTGTAGGACTGTTGCAGGATTTCCTCTAGGTTGTTGGCTATGTTACAAAAAAAGAATTTTAAGTACATGCCAGTTTAATTAGGCCAGTGGTTTATGAAGAAAATGAGAGAAGAGAAATGGGAGAAAATAACAGATTATGAGTTCCAGGTATACTTGTGGGTTGGTCCAGGCAGAGAGAAGAAAAGGACTAAAAAGAGGGTAAAAAGGGCTGATTTACAGACTACAAGTCCCCATTACAGATTACAAGATCCCAAGTCTACTTGCATGCTAATCTGGGCAGGGAGAGAAAGGGCAAAACAGGGGAAAAGGGTTAAAAAAAAAGGCTGACTTAGTCTCTGCACTTGGTTTTTAAACCACTAACTACCTCGCCCCTTGTTAATGTTTGGGGAAGGAGTCCCACCTGTTTGCTGTTTTGATTGGTTACCCCACCCATCAAGTCTTCTGAGGGTCCCAATGGCAAGGCCCCTTGAGAATATCTGTGGCTTTTCCTTGATCCCGGATGAAATCTCATTCTGAATGGTGGTTCTTACAGGGTTCTTCCAGCAGCCATCTTGTGGGGTCTCCATGGCCATGTTTCATGGCCATGTTTTTCTGCCAGGTCCCAGATTTATCTTTTTATTCCCTAATCTAGCCTGCTCCAGAACATTTTGATTAGATTCAATTAAGAGATCAATTGATTAGATCGCTTCAATTAAAGAACTTTCATTAGATTGTGGGACACTTTGATTGGGTTGAATTCAGTTGGAGGCTTTTGATTGGAGTACTTAAGTGAGACATGATCCAGGTTGAGTCTCAACCCTCTTGCTGGAGCCTTTTATAAATGGGAGAAACATGCAGAGACACACAGAGAAGGAGATCTGCTATTTTACCCTCCCATATGAAAGGGGACTTCAGGGTCACCTATAGCCACAGAAAGACAGAGAAACCCAAGAGGCTGAGAGACAGGCCAGAGGCTGGAATTAGTGGAGCAGCCAAAGCTGAGGCAATGAGGAGAGGGGAAAGGCAAGGCATATGCCTGATTGTCCACAGTTGAGCCTGGGGAGAAAATAAGGCTGGAAGAGAACAGAGAGACCGGCCACCATCTTGCCTTGCCAGGTGGCAGGAGTCCAGGATCTGCCAGCAGCCCACCCTTGGTAAGACAGCATCTCTGATGATGCCTTCATTTAGGCATCTTAACAGCCTCAGAACTGTAAGCTCTTACCCTAAAAAATTCCCATTATAAAAGCTAAATCATTTTTTGGTATTTTGCATTGACAAACTTTGGCAAATGAAAACACCATCTTTTCGTATTTTTGTGCTTTTTGTGTATGATTTCTCATTTCTAAGTGCTCCTCCACTCTACCCCAAGGATAGTGCTGAAGTACTGTCTAGTGTTCCTAGGCGCAAGAAGGCTGTAATGTGCCTTATGGAGAAAATACATGTGTTAGATAAGTTTTTTTCAGGTAGGAGTTATAGGGCTTTGTCAATGAGTCAACAACATATATTAAATACAGTGTCTTTAAACAGAAACACACATAAAACAAGGTTATGTATTGATTGGTTCATAAAAATGTTGTGATAAAGAGAACAAGTTGGATTATCTGGGTAGATCCTAAATCCAATGACAGGTATCCTTAAAAGAGACACACAAAGGAAATACAGAAGAAAAGTTGATATGAAGATGAAGTGGCCACAAGCCAAGGAAGCCAGCCAGCATCCATGGGAAGCTAGAAGGAGTGCAACAGATTCTCCCCTAAAGCCTCCAGAGGAAGCACAGCTTCTCTGGCCTCCACAATTGTGAAAGAACAAATTTCCATTCTTTTAAAACACCAAATGTGTGATAATTTGTACAGCAGCCACAATAAATGAAAACAACTATCTATAGGTGAAACTAAGACTGCTTAGACACAGTGTGCTACAGTTAATTGTTTAATTTTTGCTGTTCCCTCAGTATCAAAGGAAAAGCAATCTACTCTGAATCTGCAGTGATGCAGCCCTTTCATCAAGGCCTTTTTCCAGGCAGACTTATGTCCATCCCAATACCTCCACGGGTACAGCCCATCTCTTAGTATTAATAATAATGACTATCATGTACAAAGCCTCTTAGAATTTGCACATTCTCTACCATCCATTCCTTAATTTGATCCCTGGGATCACTCTGTGTGATACATGCCAAATGTATTCTAATCCCCACTCCATAAATGATAGAATTTGAGAGAGGTAAAGTGAAGGACACATAAGTGGGAATTTGAAAAGCTAGGATTCCAACTGAAATCTGCATCTAATTATTCATCAAACAGGCCGCCTGTTAGGTCCAAGCACTACAGAACTCATTTGTTCAACTACAATGTGCCAGCAGCTCTGCTGGACCCTAGACTGAAATGGAAGCAGAGCAGATGTGTCCCGGCCCTCAGAAAGTTTAGAGCCTTGTGGCAGACAGACATTAATCAAGTAATCACCCATATAAATATATAAGTTCAAATAATGGTTAGTAAAGAAAAATGATGGAGTGCTGTGGGAGCCTGTAAGAAGGGCATAGAATTAAAGAAAAAATTCCTGCTCTAAAGGAACCCATGCCAGAGTAGGGGAAAGGACCAAGTAAGGAGAACCTTAGAATATACTGTGATTTGTACTTTGAGGTAGGAATTGTGTCTTGTGGGAACACTGAAGTGGCACTGAACCCAGCATGAAGAGAGAAATTTGAGGAGTGAAATGGGTTTGAAGAAGACACCTGGATGAGCAGGAGTTAACCATAGGAAGAAGGAGCAGAAGGACAAAGGAAGCAGCAAGTGCAAAGATGCCAGAGAAAGTGGAAGCGGGCATATTCAGACAACTCTGAATCTCATTCCTGATGCATTGCAGCATTGTATTTCTCACATGTATGTCTGTATCAAGATAGAACCCAATTTATACAGTGCAGGAGCTTTTAGTTCATCTCAGAATTCTATTAGAGGGCTTTTTGTACTAAATGTTTTACTCCCTAACAATGAGACTCTTCATTCAATTTCTCCCAAGTATTCAGACAAAAAAAAAATCCATTTGAAGTATTCCCAAGTTGCTACTGTCCATACAATGCCGGCAAAAATATACCTGAGAGCAGCCAGAGGAGAATATGCTCAGGGAGCACACATGTATTTATACCATAAACTGCACCACTGATATTAGAATCACATAGCCCCACTTCATTGGTCCCATAATGTTCCTGGGGAGTGACAGTGGCTGGAGTTCCTGTATGATATCTTTCTCTTTCTATCATGCATTCTTTACCATTTAGGCTCCCAAGAACACAAAATCTCTCCTGGATCTCTCTGTAATCATGAAGCAGGTATCTGGAAAGCCCACTAATGAATAAAAGTTAATTTCATAATCAAAAGAGAGGGAATGGTGCTTATGAAGGTATATGATTATTAAATTATATCAAAATAGCAGAAAATATCTCATCTGTATAAAACATCAATGCAAAAGATAAGAATAAAGACAAACCTGAAAAAAACCCATGACAGGGAAGCTGATGTGGCTCAACCAGTTGGGCGCCCACCTATCACATGGGAAGTCCCGAGTTCAGGTCCCAGTGCCTCCTAAAGAAGACAAGTTAACACCGCAACAAGCTAGATGCTGCACCCGCTGCAATGAGCTAGACGCCACACCCACCACAACAAGCAGATGCCTAAACGAGCAGCTGCCACAAGCCAGCAGATGCCACAGCCTGCAGGGAGAGGTTGTGGCTCAGGATGTTGGGCACTCACCTACCATGTGGGAGGTCCCAGTTTCAGTTCCCAGTGCCTCCTGGAGAAGATGAGCAAACAGTGAAGCAGACAGATGAAAGAACCATCTGAGGGATGGGGGAGAACAAATTAAAAAAATAATAATAAAGTGAATAAATCTTTTTAAAAAATGACAAAATGAAGCCATGCCCTCTAAAATTGCTGGAATGACTATTGAATATTCCATTTGGTCTGCACTGGGCCTCAAGTGCTCTTCTCTTAGCAACTTGCTGATGGACATGGACTGTGCTCATTCAGCATTACTAACACTACATCTCTTTTAAAACCAGAAGAAAGCGACTTCATAGAATCATCCAGATTGTTTTTCCTAAGAAATCAATGCTTATAGATGGTCTAGGATTTTCTTAGCATCCTTTTTTTTTTTCAAAACCATTTTGAAAATTGAGTGTAATTCCCAAAGGAAGCATAACCTTAATAACCTTAAAAACAAGCTAATGAGAGATTCTTCAGTATGACAAATTATAAATTCTGATTTTCATTCAGCATACAGAACCCCAAACCACCCCCCCTCCCCGGCTTTGGCTCTGCTGAGGTCATGCTTTCCAGGATTCAGTGGTTCTTAAGTCAAGGAGCCACGTTTCTCCCTTAGCCCTTCTTCCTAATCAGGACAGAAAATATGGTAAGGAACCATGAAAGGGGTTTTGATTAATTAGAGTATCCTAAACTTTAATCCAAGAGAAAGCCGAAATCCTGTAACAAAACAATCAGCAGTTTGAAATGTTTTCCTAGTAGCCTTTGGCCCAAGACAACAGATACATAAGCGTTTGTTATTTCAAATGAGATGAAATGAATGAAATCCATTTTTTAGTTCTCTAAGTTTAACACGATTCTCTTTGCTTGCTAAAATTCCTCCAAAAAGTGATAAACTTTATACTTATAAAATCCTGCTCCCAGAATTAGGGATGGTAGAGAAGCTTTACTAATTAATATATTAATAAAAATGTTTGCCTGTGTTTGCGCACATAGCTTCAGTAGAGTTCTGGTGGCATTTTCAAAATATGGAATAAAATATATAGTTTCTTATATTAGAAATAGTTTCAAACTATTTTCCCTAGATGTTTTAAGTGCATAACTATCATATGAACAGTAGTGTATTTAATAAATTTTTAAAACATCAATATTTTAGAAAATCAATGTTAAAGTTAAATAGTTGTTTTTGTTTTGTTTTTGATGGTTTAGAATGAGTTATTTCATTGAAATATCAAGCCAGTAAGTAATCAATTTTTCATACAAAATCAAGTGATATCTTGATTATGTAAACTATTATAACACAACATGTACAAATTTTATATTTATGAAAATTACTCAGTCAACTAAGAAAACTGAATACAAATAACTTATTTAGGCCATATTTCTGTTAACTTTAGAAATCATGAGGTAAGTTTCATACTTTATAACTTAGCAAGATTATTTTGTGCTCCTTTCAGTCAATATTTATAATGTGCACATACAACTATATGCTATGAAGGGAATTTTCCAATGTTATTAAGTACAAGAACTCATCCATACTAAAGGCCAGGAGATGTAATTTTCCATAAAGTAATACTTTTACTTAAAATGTCCTATGCCAGAAATATTAGTAAATATATCCCCTGTAGAATCCCTTCCCCTTGAGTGTTTGCTGAAACTAGTGACTTTTTTCTAATTAATAGAATAAGGCAAAAGTGATTGGATGTCACTTCCATGATTAAGTAACTAAAGTCTGTGACTTCTATCTTGATAGCACCTTCTTTCTTGCTGCCACTCACTCTCTCTGCCCAGTGGAAGGAACTGAGGACAGCCTGTAGTCAACAATGCTTGGGGAAAAGAATGCTGCCCCAAAACTCACATGAGTAAGTTTGGAGGCAGGCAGATCCTTCTCCCCGCAAGGCTTCAGATGAGACCGTAGCCCTGACTGACAACTTGATTGCAACCTGTGAGTGACCCTGAAACATAGAACCCAGCTAAGCTGTGCCCAGATTCGTTTCCAACCGAAACTATGAGATAATAAATGTGTGTTGTTTAAAGCCACTGAGTTTGGGGCTAACATGTTATTCAGCAATACTTGACTACTGTAAAAATTTAGCCAGATTTTTCCTTTTTAAATCCACAGAGAGCACCAACACTGCTCAGAACTATAAAAAGAGAGCTTAAATCTTGACAATTGCCTCAGTGTCCAGCACTTAGGCCGATAGTTCAGGAACAGATGATTATTATTCCTTTGCTTCTCAAACCTAATAAAACAAGGAGTTGTCTTTCAGTCAGAGTGAAAGTGTGCCTACTCTCAAAGTTTGCATTTTTTCCATTATACCAAAGGGTAAATAAGTGAATTACTCTACCCACATAAATCATCAGATTTCCTATTTTTTTTGTTTTTTGTTTTTTTTAATTTCTCTATTTTTAAGTGAGATATTATTAATACATGATAAAACATAGTGATCATAAATGTTCAGTTTAAGTTTTGACAACTCTATATAACTATATAACTACTACTCCAAACAAGCTGTAGAATATTTCCATCACTCCAGAAAGTGTCTTCTTACATTTTTCCTTAGTATGCATCCCTAGTGCCCCCCCAACAATTATCTAATTTCGATGAACAGATTTCATACAAATAGACTTAAAAGAGTGCATCCTTTTGTGTATTGCTTAAAGTTAATATGATAATTTTATATTCACCCATGTTAACGTACATATCAATAATTTCTTCTTTTTTACAGCAGAGTATCATTTCATTATGTGGACATAATGTTATCCATTCACCTGCTGATGAACATTTGGGTCATTTGAAGTTTAGCCAATTATTAATAAATTTCCTCTAAATATATGAGTTATATCTTTGTGTAAACATGTTTTTTTATCCCCTCCTGGTTAAATACCTGAGAGTGATATTGCCATGTAAGTAACTGTATCACTAGCTTCATGAGAAATTGCTAAAGTAGTCTTGCTTTGTAACATTTTAAAACTTCTGCAACATTTTACAACTTGACTAGATATGAAGGAGAGTCCTAGTTTCTTAACATCATTGGTAACATTTGCTCTTGTCAGTCCTTTTATTCTATTTTATATTATTTCATTTTAGCCATTGTAGTAGGTAAAACAATATCACTTTGTGGCGTCAATTTGCATTTTGCTGATAATTAATGACTTTGTGTAACTTTTCATGTCTTTATTGATCATTCACTTATCATATGCTTAAATATTTTGCCTATTTTTAAATATTGAGTTGTTTATCTTTTTATTGTCATTTTTATGTATGTACTGGATACAAGTCTTTTGTTAGATATATGTGTTGTGAATATTTTTTTTCCAGGCAATGGCTTGTCTATTCATATTCTTAATGGGATCTTTGATGAGCCAAAATGTTAGATTTTGATAATGTTCAATTTATCTTTTTTTATTTTATGGTTTGTGCTTGTTGTGGCCTGTCCAAGAAATCTTTGTCTACTTGGAGATTATGAAGATTGTCTTCAGTGTTTTCTCTGAGAAGCCTTATAACTCTGAGTTCTACATTTAGGTCTATGCTCTATCTAAAATTATTGTGTGTGTGTGCGTGTATTAAATGAGAGAGAGCTCTAGATTTACTTTTTTTTCATTTAGATATCCAGCTGTTCTAGAACAATTTTTTGAAAAGACTTTTCTTTCCAATAACTCACTATTAAAATGGCACCATGTGAAGCTGCCCATTCCACTGAAGTTCTGAAATCTTCCACAATATAAATAATTTCCATCTCTCTCTCTCTCTCCCTCTCTCTCTCTCTCTCTCTCTCTCTCTATATATATATATATATATATATATAGATAGATAGATAGATAGATAGATAGATAGATAGATAGATATATCTGGTATCTCTAAAATTTAGTTTCACTGTACTTACACAAACTTTCCCAAATAAAAATATGTAAATTAAAAGTAAAATGTTAAACTCCCTAGAAACAGAAATTAGAAATGAAGGATACTTTAAACCTAGATAAGAAAGCAAATGTTGTACTCCCCGGGAAATGTATAGTCTTAAATGCCTTTATTATTAACATGAAAAGAAGGGTGAAAAACAAGAAAATAGTATTCTTATTAAGAAACTAGAAAGAGGTCAAAATATATTTTAAACTGTCAAGTTCAGGGACTTAAAGAAATAAGGTTGGAATTAGTGGGCTAATTTTAAAAAGAGATAAAAAAGAGATAAATGCAATGCTGGATCTTTGAAAAGATAATAATTCAGCTCAATGTGGTATTGATTAAGGATAAAATAGAAAAAAATATATATACAAGATTAAGAATGAGAAAAGAGTGAGAAATACCTTTATAGGAGATGTTAAAAGAATTATAAGAGACTGGATATGCAATTCCATGATGACAAATTTATAAACCTAAAGAAAATGTATGATTCTGTGACAAAATTAACGCATGAAAGGAAACATTGATTATACAAGTTACCTTCAAAGAATCTGGAAAAGTAATTAAAGAACTACCACTGAAAAAGGCACCAGGACTACATGGGTTTATAGCTGACTTTCATCTAACCTTCAAAGAACATAAATTAAATGCCATTTATACTATTCTAGACTAAAGGAAAAGATGTAAAACTCCCTTATTCATTTCATAAAAGCTGAAACAATATTAACAAAAACTTAGTAAACACAACATAAAAATATATTATAAATAAATCTTCCTTATGATCACAGATTAAGATTTAAAATAAAGTAGTATCAAAGAGAACCCACCATTCTGGAAAAAAAAAAAAACACATGATGAAGCAAGATTTATATCAGTAATGAGGTGATAAAATGAGGAAAACCTAACAAATTAAAATAATATATCAAATAGTTTAAAAGGAAATACCACATTATCATCTCAAGTAATGCTAAAAAGGCACTTGAAAAATTCAATAGTCATTACCTATAAAAGCACTAAGAAACAGGAATTGAGGTAACTACTTAAACATAATAGCCTCTCTAATAAAAATCAAGAGCAAATAGTATTCTTAAATGACTAACACTAAATCCAGTTTAATAAAAGATACCAAATAATGTTATTATCTACTATTTCATATTGTCCTAAGAGTCTAGCAAATATAACACAAATGAAAATTAAATAATCAGGATAAACATGGGGGTGGTGGTAGATAAAACTCTCTTTTTGTTACAGATTATATACCTAGAACCATAAAACCAATGGACAAAATGAATATCATGATGGTAATGTGGATGGATATACAACATATATTTAATTTTTAAAATCAGTAATATTTTTTTAACTGGCAATAAGAAAATAGAAATGGGAGTGAAGTAATTATCTCTTTCCTAATAGTGGTAAGGATTATGAAACATTTAGAAATAAATTTAACAAACAAAACATAATCTATATGAAGAAAAATGTAAAGACACAAGAAGATCTGAACAAATGGAAAGATAGGCCATGTTTTTAGAAGAGAAGTCTTAATGTAAAATGGCATTTCTCTCAAATGTAATTTATGCATTTAATATTACTCTTACTGAAATTCCAGTTGCATTTTTTTTTTGTTTTCCCTTTATTATTAGATCAAATAATCTTAAAAGTTTTGTGGAAGAATAAATATCAGAGAATAGCTGCATCCATCCCACCCTACCCCCAAATGTATGAAAATGAATATTGAGGGTAATTTGCCTTGTCAGCTATTGGAAATTTCTATATAATCACAGTAATCAATCAATAAGCTATTGACCTAGGAATAAACAGAGAGATCAGTAGAACAGACATAGAAATAATATATAAAAAAATATAATATATGACAAAGATTATATTTCAATTTAATGAAAGGATAATGTATTTAATAAATGATGCTACCATAAATTATCTAACTGGAAAATAATAAAGTTTTAAATTAATTTAAAAACCATATGCGAAATAAAGACAAAAGGATTTGAGGATTAAGTGCAAAAAAAATAAAACAATATAACTCTTAGCAGGAAACTCGGCAATTAGGTATATAATCTACAGGTGGGGCTAAACTTCTTACCATGACAGAAAAACTAGATATATATTTGAGGGTGGGACATATTATGGGCTGAATTGTGTCCTTCAAAAAGACATTGAAGTCCTAACCTTCAGAACATGGCCTTATTTGGCAATAGGGTCATTGCAGATAGAATTAAATTAATGTGAGGTCATATTGTAGTTGGGTGGGCTAATCCAGTAAAACTGATGTTCTTACAAGAAGAGAAGGGAGAATTGAAGCGCTGCAGCTGCAAGCTAAGGTATACCACACTTGATCTTAGTCAAAAGGCCGAGAAACCATGGGCTAAGCCATACTAAGGATTGCTGGCAAACACAGAAGCTAGAAGAGGCAAGGAAAGATTCTCCCTTACAGGTTTCAGAGGGAGCATGGCCCTGCTGACACTGATTTCAGACTTCTGGCCCCCAGAAGTTGTTTTACACTACCCAGTTTGTGATATTTTGTTATGGCAGTCTAGGAAACTACGACAGTTGCAGGGGATGTTACACGTAACACTCCTGTGGTTATATGAGAAAAGAATGCTTTTTAAAAACCTGGCAACATTTTTTTAAATGAAAAATTGCATAAACGTTCTAACCAGGGCAACCCTTAGGAATCTCTCTCACAGAAATATAATTCTTCTTAGGTGAGGATACATGTACGATGTTGGGTATGGCAATGCTGGGCCTAGGGAATAAAACTGGAAATAACGTGAACGTGTATGTATCATTAAAGGTGTAGTTTAATATATTTTATAGATATAAATATAGATGTAAATGTCATTGTAGATTTAGACATAGTCACAAAGATAAATTTAAATGGACTATATGTACATAAAAATACAGAAACCTGAACTCTAGGTTGATAGCATAGGTTACTCTGGGGAGTAGGGCAGAGAGTAAATTTGTGAAGGAGGGGAGGAGAGAAAAGGAAAAGAGAAAAAGACTTCATGTGCACACACACGCTCTCTGTATGAATGTACAATTTGTACCTGTACATATCTCGCTTACACATACATTAATTTATGTTTGTGTGCTGTATAAATGTTAAATAAATATGAAAAAATAACTAGTTATTTCTAAAATAATAATGATCTTTAACACTTATTGGGCTTTTACTTTGGAAGGTAATGTGCTTAGCACTTTATCAGCATCAGCTCACAGAATTGATCCTGACTGACTGCCTATGTAAATTTTGTTCTTGAACTTATTTCTCAGCACACTTGCTCACTTTGGCTGTTGAAATCTAATAGAATATTACTTTATTTATTGTTCATTTATTCACCTCATACTGGGTAGATGGCATTGACTTCATGCATAGTACAGCAATAAACAGCATTTGTTTGCATTTCATCTTCACGTGCATTAGCCTGGTTAATCTTGACCTTCAAATACATTATTTTCCTTGCAGACATTCATTAAGCATAGCTAGAGCCAGTAGTCTTCGATAGTGAGAAATGGATAAGAAATATATACATATATACGGAGGTCCACTAGAGTATCACTGAGCAATTAGAATACTTTGGTAGTGAAATCCAAATCAAACCAAGATATAGAGCTGTATATCTCTGCCCAAAGAGTGTGCCGGGGTGGAAAAATCACAGGACTAGTACTTGGGATCTGCATATTCTTTGCTTCGACTATGCTGTTAGTTATGGGCAAGTCACATAACTTTACCATGCAAGAGAATTATGTGGCTTCAGTAGATGACCATTAAGATATCTATCTTTAAGATTTCTTAATTTTATAACTTCTCTTGACTATTCAGAAAAGGAAATCTATGTTCCTTTCTAATCTTATCCTCCAATGTTTAAAATTTGTTATATGTGCATTTGTGTGTTTTAGTGTATATTAGTTCTCTATTGCTACACAATAAATAATCCCCAAAATAACATTTATTATCTCAAAGTTTCTGTGAGTCTATAATCCAGGCACCAGTTAGCTGGGCCCACTGGCTCTGGGTCTCTCAAAAGGGAAGTGTTTGCTTCCTATCTCACTTATGATCTTGTTGACAGAACTCAATTCCTTGTGCATTCTTGGGCTAAGGTGCCGGCAACTCATGAGATGTAGCTAGAAGAATTACTCTAGTTTTTTAATCAATTGCTGAGAGAGGGATGTTAAGAGTCTCTGTTATGAGAGACAATTCTCCTTGGGCATCTTGTACTCCTACACATCTTGCTGCAAAGCCCTGGCCATTCTTTTACCTGGGCCATTCCTCAAGGTTGCTAATGCAACTGGGACCCTTGAGAATAAGGTACCATCTCTCCCACCCCCAGTAAAGCAAAGTTGCTTGTTATAAAAGCAGTGGAGTCACCAATCTCAATGTTCCTCATCTGCAATGTACACCCATCCAGGTGCATCTTGTTGCCCCTATGGGACTTGGCAACAAGGGGAACTAATGTTAAGTATGTTGAAACTTATGCTGTTCATTGTGAAAAATAAGATTCTTTTCCTCTGTCCCAAGAGTCTTGTGTTTTCAGCCAACATCCATGAAACAGTAACTCACTAATTTTACATCTTGAATTTAGGGTAAAATCAAATCCCAGATCCAATATTTGACTATGATTATGGAGTTGTCTATTTCTCCTCTTAATCCTTTCAATTCTCAGTGAAGTAAGAAGCCATATTGGATAAGACCATGTGGCAAGGAAGTTCAGGTGACCTCTGAGAACTGTTGGCAGCCTCTAGGATCTGAAAATGGCCCTCAGTTGACAACATGCAAAAATCTAGCGTCTTTAGTCATAGTAGGAAATTAATTCTGCCAACAAACCGAATGAGTTTAGAAGGAGAATATTTCCCAGTAGACCCTCCAGAAGAGAACTCAGTCCAGATGACCCCTTGATTGTAGTATTGTGACACTGATTTTGTGATCCAGCTAAGTTGTGCCTAGACTTCTGTTCTATGGCAACTGAAAAATAATAAATGTTTATTGTTTTAAGCTGCTAAATTTGTGATAATTTGTTATGCAGTAATAAAATACTTATCCAGCATCTACTGATTGTCTATTTCTTGAGAATGCATCAGATTTCCCTAGTTCTTTGTATATCAAGTAATTTTGGATTGCATCCTGGATATTGTGAACGTTATGCTGTGTAGACTGTGGGTTCTGTTATCTTTCTTTGAAGAGTGTTGATATTTCTGGTTTTGCAGATCATTAATTTGATTTGATTTTCAAACTGCAAGCTCTGCTTTACCTGTGGCATTGCACATTTCAGTTCAGTTTATTTTTTTTGTCCTTATGCATAATTCAGACACTTGGGCAGAATTTACACCAGAACCTGGGGTTCCTCCACTCTGGTTCTTTCATTTTCAGGGTTTAAAATTTCCTATGGCTGGCTTCTGATTCTTTTGTACAGAGAGATAATGGGTTTTCTATTAGCGATCCAACTACCTGCCCTTATTCCAAAGCCTGTAAACACTAGCAACTGATACCATGCCAGTTTCTTCATGCAAGTTTTGACTCCCCTCCAAAATCTACACACCTTTGTCCACAGACTTTAATGTGGTAGTTGACATTACTTTTACATTTTTTTTCGAAATTTATTATCTATGGGAGGATCACTTTCTTAGTGGCTTACTCCTCCATTACAGAAGCAGCACTCACCAAGTCTATGATCACAGGTGCAACTACCTTCCAAGCATTTCATTTTATTAAAATGTGAACTATATTATCCAATCTAAATCATTCTCTATGTTTATGGACTGACTAATGTTCTGTATCACATTATTGTGCTGTATCAATGGACTCATAAAAGCTTGCTAAGTTTGTGGTATGTATTTAATAAGTATTCAGACTTATACCATAATATATCTCTTTTTGTTGCTTCAGTATTTTCAGTAAATGAGTATTAGTGAAACCACGTGTTCTTCCTTTTGGATCCTTAATATACATTGAACCAGTAACATGTGTCTATTATTCTTCATACATATTCAGAGCATATCTTATAACAGTTCCTTTGGAACCATTATCCATGTATGCTGTGAATGCATATTAACAATAGAATACATTTGCATATTGAGTTCATCTTATTGAACTCATAGTAAAATCTTTATAAAAATAAGATATAATACTCAAAAGCTATGTACTTAAACATCTTACTTACTATTCTGTCATTCATTTAATGTTATTTTGAAATTGTGTACCTGAAATTAGCAGAAAACCCTGGTCTCCAGAGAGCTATATTATCAATTCAAAAAGACTTTTCTTTTTTCTTTTTTTTTTTTTTTTTACAAGTTTCTTTCTGATAGTATCCTCAACAACCTACAGTATATGTAGGTAAAAGAATAAGCATATTTAGTTGCAATGAACATATTCTCATTATGAACTTATTACAGAGCTCTTATTTTTAAAGACTTTGTAACAGATTTGAAAATTTGGATAAGCTTCTGAAATTCTACAATATAAAAATAAAATTAAATTTATAGTCATTTAATAAATCATATGGTATCAGAGATAGCTGGTTGTTGATAAACTAAAATAATTTAAAAATGACCTAAACTTATAATGTGGACCCAACATAAGCTTTCATTTCCTGAGGAATCTTTGAAGATCAGCTGGTCTTTGAGTAAATCAAAGCAAGAGCTGTGAAGTTTGGGATGATTTTAAACAATTTGGGCAGTGTTATAAGACCACAGGCTAAAGTCTGGATAATTTTATGTAACTGAGAAATATAAGAGCTCTCTAGAAAAGAGAAAATTTTATGTCAATTATTGCCATGAAATCAAATTTCATAAAAGACCAAAAGAAACAGATAAACCTCTACATACATAATCTAGATAATGCTATTTCAGCCAATAATCACTGTGTTTAGTAATATGCACTCATACAATGAATGCAAAATGCCAAGTAGCATATGTTTAATTCTGTAAGTAAATATAATAATACATCAACTGTAAGATAAAACTGTCATGTCATTCAAAGAGAAAGCATTATCTTAAATGCAAAGCCTTTACATTTATAAGGAAGTTGCATTTTCTTCAACATAATGAACAGGTTAGTAGCAAAATGATCAAAATTAAGTTGAGTTTCTGTGGGAATGAGTAATTGAGAATAGGAACAGTTGAGAAAGAAATCAGAAATGTTTTCATAACGCATTTATATTTTAAAGAAAACAGTGTCTGGTATTATGAATACATGAAGACATACTTTCCTTTTACTTCAAATACAATTTATTCTGTTTTTGATAAGCTATTAGATGCAAATCGGCCGGATTTAGAACTCTTGCTTCAAGTGAAATCCTCCCTAAAACCATATCAAGACAGACAATTATAAATGAGTAGTTTGCTTTAATTTAAAAAAAAATTTTTCCAGAAACTTCTAGAGTTTTTGGCCTAATCATTGATGTACTTCCATAGAACTGGAGGATTCAGAGGAGCAGTTTGAAAAGTAGTGAGTCAACCAGTCACAATGTCTATCTAACACCTCAGGGCATTTCCTGTGTCTTTCATTGTGTGTGGTAGATAGCAAGCACTCTGAATATTTTTCAGACTAGCTGGGAATCAAGAATTTGGGGTTCTTTTCAAAGTTCTACCCTTTCCCGGTGTGTCATAAGGACTTGTGCCATCATTACCTCTTTTGCAAAACGACCTGACCAGAATGTGCTAACTCTCGAGCTCTTTCCAGCAGTAAAATTCACATAGTAGAACAACCTTAATTGTTTAGGAAAGTTCCTTAACTGATGTCAAAACAGATAACCCAAATATTTCCTTCAGTTCATTGCGATCCTTCTACATATTTTAGGTATCTAAGCAGCATGGGCCCATCAAGTAATTATTCTCAGTTATTCATGCCATAGCTAAGTTCTTTGGATTGCCAAATACTGTATTGTCACTTCTGAATTTTTATCATTTCATTGTCATCTTCGTATTTAAAGGTATCATTTAATTTCATCTTTCTTTCAAATAGAAAGAGAAAGACAAAGTAAAGGATGAAAGTAGAAATGACAATTGGAGCAAACATTTCAAGTTCTACAAAAATAGCTAGGTTTCCATTCTTTAAAGAGAGTGATAAAATTCTAAAAAAACTACATGTAGACAAATGGTCTTTGAAAGGGGAGGCCCACTAGGCAAATAAACATTTAGAGAGGATTGATGTTATGTGACATGAAATTTAGTTCCTTGAGAGTAGGAGCAAAGTTTTCTTGTATTTCTTTCAATCGTTTTCTTGAATTTCCTAGAACTTTTTTCAGTGTTGGGCAAATGGCAGGTGTTCAGGTCATACATATTGATCAAAAACAATAAAAAGAAAAAAAAGAGAAAAAAATAATCTTTTGCAGGACACATACTAAATGTGTGTCCATCATATAAAACTTAATTTACCAAACATTAGTTCATTTATTTTAAGTCAATGTATTAAATGCATAAAAATACCTGCCATATGGCAGGGATTGAGCTAAGTGCTATGACCAATTCCAAAACAAATGAGATTTGATCTAGTCTTAAATGATTTAACAGCATGCCAAGATACTGTGCAATAGGGGCCATAAAGAGAGAGAAACAATGCAACATAAAATGGTATCTATATACCCAGAAAATTTTGAGGTACCCCAAAACAAATAGAATGGAGTGGCTGTGATGCTTTAAGAAGGAGCTCTATTTTACTCACCCAGTAACTCAGGTGCTGCTTTATTGTCTTTGGCTCTTGGGTCAATTGTTGACTCTATAGGATGTGATTTATCACTTTGCTATTGGTTTCATTCCTGATAAAAAGAGAGCATACTGCTCAAGAAGGAATCTGCTTATGTCTAGAATTACCAAAAAGCAATGAAAGGTAATTTTATTGTTTAAATCTTGTCAAGACCGTAGATATGTTGACATTCTTTAAAAAGAAAACATTCTGAATAATAGACTTCTCAACCTCTGTGTGTATTGTCTAAATTATTAGCTATGTGCAATTCTTTTTAATTATTACTCAAGTTTCCATTTCTCTTTGGTCATGTGCATATTATATATACTTGCATCTCTCTATATACAAACCTTTTTTTCCCTCTCTTTCTCCACCTTCTTCTTCTTCACCTATTTGTAGAAAAGATATTTGAGCAGCTACCATGAAAGGACTACTATCAGGTGTGGATACTGCTCCTGAGGACTCAAAATTTAATGGCAGTGACTGCAGTAGTGCGCCCAACACAAAATGTGATAAAAGTTATAATAAATGAATAATCAAAGGAAATAATTACAGAGCAACAACACTTCTGTCTGAGAAGGAGTAGAAGGTGGCTTAAGTCAAGGTTGACATCATGCTTTCCCAAGTGAGAGATGCATTCTGAACACAGAACTTAGATTTCCAAGGGTAGCATCTGAAAATAAATGATAAATGAATTCACATAGTTCAATAAATCCTACAATTCTCTATTTTCATTTATTCCCCATCACAGAACAGCCCAGGAAGAGTAGTGAGAAATAGAGGAAATAAGAGGAAAGCAATCCTGTGATCCTCTAATATTAAGTCAGCCCTGAGAAAGTATGTCTGTAAATCTGGAAAAGGATGGTGATATTATAAAAATTGGCAAAGTGACAATTCTTATTGCTAGACACAAGCTACATCTCACAGTAAGAAGCAACGTCAGAAGGAACATCCTTATACAAAGCTCCTCAGTTGTTGGTTCCTCACTAAAAGAAACATAATACAAAGAAGCACATAGATTTGACCCACCTAAGTGGAGGTGAATCACTACATTTCTCAATCATCTTAATTAATTTTATTTTATTATTTTTTATTTTATTATTTTTAGGAGGTACCAGGGATTGAACCCAGGACCTCATACATGCAAAGCCACACCCATGCCCCAATCATCTTGGTTTTAAACTGTGACTCATAAACTTCCTTAGTTGTCTCCCTTCAAGTGCTTTATGAATCAACGCATCTTCCTTTTCATTCCCCCACCCACTATCACCAGATTCCAAGCACTTATATCCAAAACTTCATTGTTGCCTAACTTCTCCGTTATTTTCCTGGTGGTGTTTTGCTCTTTTTTCTTTCCATTATAGGTATCAAACAGGGACTACTCTCCCTAAAATCTTGACTTATTGGTCTCCTTTCTAAAATTTTCTGATGTTTAATCACCTCAAGATAAAGTTCAACATCCTCAACCTGTCATTTCAGTCTCTGACCTCACTCTCCTTACCCACCTTATCTTGCTTCTCTTTATCCCAGGAGGATCCTCACCATTCCTCTTGCACTGCATGCTCACTACTGAGAGATGCCCATGGTCATGCCCTACCTCTTCTTAATAGGCTCTTTTCCTTCTCTCCATTTTTCCAAATTCCTTCTATCCCACTATTTTCACGGCCATTGGACTCATGTAGAACTTTCCATTTTCTGAATCATACATTTCTGGACAAGATATTGTTTGTTAGTACTGAGGTTTAGAGGAGGCCATCAAATGGAATGCTTTCCTGAAAATTTGTGACTGGAAATAGATATCAGATGGTGGTCAGAATTTGGACAAAGAGGGAATGGGTGAACTCGTCTTCCACTTACATAAAGAGGCATCATAGGAAGACTTTAAAGCTCAAGGTATCCCAATTCAGACTACATGGGTTCAAATTCTGTCTCTGTCACTTACTCAATATGACCATAGACCAGTTACTTGATACAGCTCTTACACAATTTTCTTCTCATAGAGTAATTGCAAATATAACTTAGTCAGCACTTAGTAAATGTAAGTTAGGTTCAATACTATTAGTAATATAGCAAAACATATTGTCAGGATAACTGATATTAGACACTATTTTATTACTGGCCAATAGAAGGATAAAAGACAGAGAAGTGAGAATATTTGACTGTGGAATAAAGGTCTTCAGAGATGAAGAGAGAAGGGCAGGGCAGGGGAGTAAATAGCCCATGACCACAGTGATCAAGAGAGTCTCATATGGAGTTCCTTTCAATTAGGCTCTCATTCATGAAAATTTCATTTACTCTCCCCAAAGAATCAGCACTTTGAGTGTGACACAGCAACAAGCACAATGTAGAGGCAATAAATATACTGATAACAATGGTTATTTGAAGAACTGAGCAAAGAAATTTTCCTACATAAATTACTATTATCTTCCCCCAAATCCCAATATTTATGTATTATTTCCCCCATTTTGAAGATAGGAAAACCAGGCCACTGAAAAATTAAGGTATTTCAGTCTCTAGCAGAAATTTTTCTCCTGAGTCTTCAATTCTAATTTTCAACTTCTAGTTGGATATTATTCAGACTTAAAATTGGAAATGTCCAGCATTGAATGCTTCAACTTCCTTCCCATTTGTTCTTCTGTCTACTTTTCCCTTACCAAAAAACAAACTTTCTTTTCTCTGTACTCACATAACACTTGCTTCTTCTCTTTGATACTTGCCACTTTATGCTTCTGGCTGCCATATAAAGGTGACCCAGGGAAAGCAATGTAAAGTTGGCCACCTTAAGTAAAATTAGTTTCTTTCCACCTCTGCTGTCCATTGTTAGCAGACATGGGGTTCAGCAGCACCTGTAGCTAAGCTGTTCCTCAGAATTCGACGTTTTGCTAGATTAAAAAGGGTTTTCTGTCTGCTTCTAGAATATGTTGTGTATTGGGTATATGGGAAAGAATTGAAAATGTGATCAATGTGGACTGTGGAAAGGACTCAAGTGATTGGATTGAGTAGAGTGCTGGACAGAGGAAAACTGAAAGGGCAGTAGTGTAATGTAGGGTACATCTTAAAGGTTTCTCTTTCAAAGAATAACTTTCGCCAGGAATTTCTGGTGCCTATATGCATTTCATGTTTCTGATATGTGGAAGACAGTGCTTTCTATTAATTACATTTCTTTGTTGGTAAGAATGGTAATTCCATATTTAAGTCCAGGAGGTTGAGAAAGAGTAAAATATATCTCACAACAATTTTCTTTTAAGATTTAAGAACTCGGTGAAAAATTAACCAGATCATGGCTATTGCATGTTTGTATTTCTTCTACAGTGTATAAGCTCCTTGGGGACAAGTAAACTTAAACTCATACCCAAGCCCTAGTCTGACTAGTAGAACATGATTGCACTAAAAAAGTATAAAGAAATGAACTATAATGCTTCTGCATAGACAAACTGGTTGGAACTGTGTGTTAAGATGAGCTATTTAAGGAAGAGAATGTAAATTTAAAAAAATAGAATGTTAGGAAATGTCTAGATAAGAGGCAGGGAGTAAGAAGAGGATGAGAATCCACTGCAGGATTTGGGAAAGATGAACCAGAGCTGTCAAAGGGGAATCAGGAGCAATCAGATACTTCCTTAGACCTTTTCCTTTTTTTCTCCCCTGCATTCTTTGGTGATTAACACTCTACCTCCAGCTTCCTATTACTGTACACTATGCCATGGTCACAAGGATGGCCTTGGGACTTGGCCTGAGCAATCATAGTGGCCAAAGCTGATCCCAGTCAGGATCCTTCTGGAGATTTACAAAGAATTACCAAAATGAAAAATCTGGGACCTGATGGCTTCACAGATGAATTACACCAATCATTCTAATACTAATATTGCTCAAATTCTTCCAAAAAAAATTGAACGGGAAGGAATGTTACCAAACTCATTCTATGAGTCTAACATCACCCCAATACCAAACCCAAATAAAGATATTATGATAAAAGAATATTACAGATCAATTTCTTTAATGAATATAGATGCAAAAATCTTCAACAAAATACTTGCTAAGCGAATTAAAAAACATAAAAAAATTATATGTCATGATCAAGTAGGCTTTATATCAGATATGCAAGGGTGGTTCAACATAAGAAAATCCATCAGTGTAATAGATCACATTAATAAATTGAAGAAAAATCACATGATCACTTCAACAAAAAATACAACATCCTTTCTTGATAAAAAAATTCAAAAGATAGGAATAGAAGGAAACTTTCTCAATATGAATAAATGCATATATGAAAAACTTACAGCTAACATTGTACTTAATGGTGAAAGACTGAAAGCTTTCCCACTGAGATTGGGAACAAGATAAGAATGCCTACTGTCACCACTGTTATTTAATATTGTGTTACAAGTTCTAGCTAGAGCTATTAGGCAAGAAAAAGAAATAAAAAGCACCCAAATAAGAAAGGAAGATGTAAAATTTTCATTTGCTGATAATATGTTCCTATACTTAGAAAATCCTGAAAAATCCACAACAAAAGTATTAGAACTTATAAACAATAGCAATGTGGCAGGGTACAAGAGAAATATACAAAAATCAATAGCATTTCTATACAATACAAATGAGCAATCTGTGGAGAAAGTAAGAGAAAAATTCCCTTCACAATGAATCAAATATTTAGGAATAAATTTCACCAAGGACATAAAGGACCTGTATTCAGAAATCTACAAAACATTGCTAAAAGAAACCAATGATGATCTAAATAAATGGAAGGATAATCCATGGGTTGGAAGACTAAATATCATTAAGACATCAATTCTACCCAAACTGATCACCAGATTTAATTCAATCCCAATAAAAATTCCATTATCATTCTTCAAGAATTGGAAAAGTCAATTATCAAATTTATCTGGAAGGGTAAGGGCCCCTGAATGGCCAAAAATGTCTTAGGGGGTTCTCATTTCCATACTTTAAAACATATTATTTAGCTACATTGGTAAAAAACAGTATGGTACAGGCAAAAAGACAGATTGACCAATGGAATAAATAGAGAGTTCAGAAATAGACCCTCACATCTATGGTCAAGTGATCTGTGACAAGGCTGACAAATGCACACAGCTGGATCAGAATAGCCTATTCAATAAATGGTGCTGGGAAAACTAGATATCCATATCTAATGGAAGAAAGAGGACCCTTATCTCACACCTTATACAAAAATTAATTCAAAATGGATCAAGGACCTAAATATAAAAACCAGAACCATAAAACTCTTAGAAGAAAATGTAGGAAATGTCTTCAAGTCCTGTGTTTGTTGGTGGTTTCTTGGATCTTATACCCAAAGTGTTGTCGTCAACGAGGGTTAAGCCGTGGGGGTTCCAGCTTGCTGCCTCTGGTGGTCTCCTCCTGGCTCTCCCAACCAGGCAGTGAGACGAAGGAAAACGATGAGGGAAGCGAGGGGAAATGGGGCATCGTTGGCCTGCCGGGCTCAGGCGACCCCAAGTGCGGCAGGCCAGGAAAACAGGGGCTTGCCGGGCCCAGGTGTCCCCGGGTGCAACAGGCCAGGAATCTGGGGTCTACACTAGCGGGGTGTAGACGATACTCAGGGTCCGCGTTCAGCAAGGCGCAGACAATGGGGGTGGGGGAGGCGGCCGGGGAGGGGGGGGGGCGGGGAATGAGAGTAATGAGAGTAAGTAACGAATACGCAGATCGAGACAAGGCTGGGCGACCAGGTCTAAGTTTATTAGGCAAGTTTCAGGTTATATACTGAGTGGGGTAAGGGAATGGGGAAGTGTAGTTTGGCAGCTTGCAATAGGCTGGGAGAAAATTTATGTTCATATAGAGTATAGGATAGGAGAAGGGGTAAGAGACAGGGAAGTTTGTGGCCCGAAAAGGAGGGGCGGGGCCTTCCTTGCAGT
>PVKH010000582.1:0-30982 GCA_004027955.1 Chaetophractus vellerosus
CCTGGGGCCTCCTGGTGAAAGGCAAGCTGGCCCGCGCAGTGAGCTGGCACAAGTGGAGAGCTGGCCCACATGGAGTGCTGGCCTGTTTGGAGTGCTGGCCCATGCAGGAGTGCTGGCCCATGCAAGAGTGCTTATCCACATAGGAGTGCTGACCTGCATGGAGAGCTGGTGCAGCAAGATTATGCAACAAAAAGAGACACAGAGGAGAGACAATAAGAGACACAGCAAACCAGGGAGCTGAGGTGGCACAAGAGATTGAGCACCTCTCTCCCACTCCAGAAGGTCCCAGGATCCGTTTCCAATGCTGCCTAGAGAGAAAATAAGCAGACACAGAAGAAGACACAGAGAGTAGACAGGAGAGCACAAAACAACGAGGGAGATGGGAGAAATAAATAAATAAATCTTTTTTTATAAAAAGCATATTACAAAGCTACAGTGGTCAAAACTGCATGATATTGGCAAAAGGATAGACATAGTGACCAATGGAACCAAATTGAGAGTTCATAAATAGACCTGCACTTCTATAGCAAACCGATTTTTGACAAGGCCATGCAATACACACAACTGGGACAAAATAGTTTCATCAACAAATGGTACAGGGAGAACTGGATATCCATGTCCAAAATAATGAAAGAGGATCCCTATCTTACATTCTATAGAAAAATTAACTCAAGATAGATCAAAGACCTAAATATAAGAGGCTGGACTATAAAATTCCTAGAACATAATGTAGGGAAGCATCTATGAGATCTTGTGTTAGGCAGTAGTTTCATAAACTTTACACACAAACACAAGCAATAAAAGAAAAAAAATAGATAAATGAGACCCCCTCAAAATTAAAAACTTTTGTGCTTCAAAAGAGTTTGTCAAGAAAGTGTAAAGGCAGCCTTCTCCATGGAGAAAATGTTTGGAAATCATATATCTGATAAGGGTATAATACTCAGCATATATAAAGAAATCCTAAAACAATATTAAAAAGACAAACACCCCAATTAAAAAATTTGGCAAAAGACTTGAGCAGATACTTTCACAAACAAGAAATACAAATGGATAAAAAGCACATGAAAAGATTCTGAACAACACTAGCTATTAGGGAAATGCAAATCAAAACTACAGAGATATTATTTCACAACAGTAGATTGCTGTTATTAAAAAACAAACAGAAAATGACAAGTGTTAGAGAGGATGTGGAGAAATAGGAAAACTCATTTGCTGCTGGTGGTAATATAAAATGGTACAGCCACTGTGGAGGACAATTTAACAGTTCCTCAGGAAGCTAAGTATAAAATTGCCATATGATCTGGCAATATTGCTACTAGGTATATACACAGAAGAATTCAATGCAGCACCATAAACAGATATATGTACATCAATGTTCCTAGTGGCATTATTCACAATTGCCAAAAATTGGAAGCAACCCAAGTGTCCATCAACAGATGAATGGATAAACAAAATGTGGAATATACATAGAATGGAATATTATTCAGTTTAAACAATTAGCAAAGTATTGACCTGTGACAACATGGATGAACCTCAAGGACCTTATAGGGTGTGCAATAAGCCAGACACAAAAGGGCAAATATCACATTAACTCACTGATATGAACTAAAGATAGTGAGCAGACTAATGGACATAGAACCTGGAAGATAGTTTACCAGAGGATATAATAGGAGTAGAATATGTTGAGCTGATGCTTAATTTGTGCATAATTCATAATTAGGTTGATTGTAATGATTTTGAAATGAACAGCACTGAGTGTGGCACAGCAATGTAATTTAATTAACAGCGCTGAAGTGTGTGTGTGTGTGTAAGCATGGTTGAAAGGGGAAGTTTTGGATTTAGAAGAAAATCTGGTAGATAAAACAGGGGTCTATATAACATTTTGAACTCTGGGGTGGCTGAGGATTGTGGATAAAAATACAAATATAAGAAATTTCTTTCAAGAACAATAACAAAGATACATCACTAGTACAAGGTGTTGATTGGGGGGTAGAATATTGGGAAAATGCACCTAAATCATACTTCTATGGTATGTAAATGTATTCTTGTTGTCATAGGTATTTGTTCTGGATAGATAGAGGTCACACAGTAGAAAACAAAATATTAAACTTCCATCCTGGGGAAGCCCTGCTACGTTCTTGAATAAGATATCAAAAATTTCTGGGATATATAAGCCTTGCCTAATAAAAGAAAACAGTCCAATATGCCAAGTCCTTGGTCTTAGTTCTAGCTCTTAGGAGCCTTATTCTTGTGATAATGAAACTAAACCTAATTATAATTAATGCCTAGGAGTTACTCCTGAGTATCTCCTAGTTACTTAAAGTTGGCCCCTCTCTAGTCCAAATTCTGCAAACAAACTCACTACCTTCTTCCTCAATGTGAGGCATGACTCCCAGGGTAAGCCTCCCTGGCACCGAGGGATTATTACCAAGTGTTAATCAGAGATGCATTTGGAAAATGACCTGGACCAAAAGGGGGAATATTAAAAACAACAGAGTTTTTATGGCTAAGAGATTTCAAAATGAATAGGGAGGTTATTCTGGAGGTTACACTTAAGCAGCTCTCAGGCAGATTTCACAAATTGCCATAGTAAACAAATCCTCAAATAAAAATATTCCTGAGTCCTTTAGGGATATCTGGACACCATAGGCAAGCCACACAGCCTCATGAAATCAACACCCCCTCAGCGGCCCTGTTTAGGAATATATGAAAATGTATTTCCCCAATTAAATATAATTATATGCTTTTCTAATTCCCCTAATTATGGTTCTTCTACTCCTTTTATTTGAACCTGTAATTTTCAATAAACTTGTTAAATATATTTCTCAGAGACTAAATCTTCCCATTGTTCATATGCCATTTGAACCCTGAATCCCAACCAACTCATACTCTCTAGTTGTTTGGGCTTACTCTGGACAACTGAAAAAATGATTATGGTGGACAAGTCCCATTGCCAAAAAAGGAATTTCTTCAACTGCAGGAAAACAATTCATTTCCTCTGCCTCATAATATTTAAGTTCCATCTTCTACTGAAGCAGTTAGGGTGGACATCATCCCAATCAAGCAGATGTCCACTGTTTTCTGTTGGTTATCCATATGGAAACTAATGTCACTCAAGATTCAGGTATTGAGATAGATATGAAGATAGGCCATGCCTATCTAAAACTTAAGGACAGTAACTTGGAAGTTAGTAGTTAACATTAAGTAGAAGGAAGAGGCTAAAGGGAGATAGAGTTGGGCTTAAGCTTTAGGGGAGACAGACTTTATAGTAGGATGGTGGAGTAATATCTAGAAGTGTCAAGAGAACACTAGAGGACTATTCAAATGCTCTCCTAGTCTAAAATACATGATATTTGTAAAAATGTATAATTCTCCTCACTCCAGATGAAGTGATGGATCCCAGGGAAACCAGGAGGATGGAGAGACTATATTGTGAATGAAGTGGGGAGAGGGGTACAATGTATGTATTTGAGTGTGCCTTTCTTCCTTCCTCCTTTTTTTCCTTCCTTACTGACTTCCTGCTTTCCTGCCTCTCTGTCTTCCTGCCTTCCTCTTTTTTCTATCAATCTATCACTCTATCTAGCTATTTTACATATCTACCTATAGATATACCTATCTGCATTTCAAAGAAATGTTAAATTTATTTGCATGTAATATACTTTTAAAATTGTAATATAATGTACTTTATAAAATACTAGGTACATAATACCCCAGAAAGGTAATAAGAAATCTTGAGAAACATATTTTGTGTTTATCCTTAACACATTGTCTTATTTCATGGAGTCAAATATATACATAAGCCAATTCTGCAATTTTTTCACATGGTATGTATGAAGTTATGATTTTGCTGGATTTATATTCAGGTGGAATTATTTACAAAACTCTCTTTTTAAAAGGTGAAAATAGCCATAGACTTAGTTTTTAAAGTGGAAGTTTCATAAAGGAGGTCACTGAAAGCTAACCCAGAGACTCCTTGTCTTCATTTGCCAGGGATGCTATGACAAATATCTCACAATGGATTGACAAACAACAGGAATTTATTGGCTTACAGTTTTGGAAGCTAGAAGTCCAAAATCAATGTTTCAACAAAGCCATGCTTTCTGCAAAGTCTGTTGCAATCTGGTGTTGGCAATCCTCCAGTACTTTTGATCTCCTTCTGTCTTCTCCCAATTCTGGCATCTACTGACTTCTGGCTTCTGCCTACTTATCCACTCTCCTTTGCTTATAAGGACTTCGGCCATAATGGCTTAAGTCCAGGCCTCATTCAGTTTGGCCTGGCCATACCTTAACAAATAACATCTTCAAAGTTCCTATCTATGATGGGTTCATACCCACAGGAATGTAGATTGGGACTTGCACATGACTTTGTAGGGAACATGATTTAACTCTAACACCCCTCATCAGAAAATCTTGTTTTTTTCCAATCTTTACCACCATAGATTTAGTATTAGTTTTACAGTGATATTAAATTTCAGTAGCAGTGAATGAAGTACATCAGATAAAAAAAAATGAAAAATTGCTTTAGGTAATTAAGAATTCAGTAACTATGTGAATACCTTCAGAGCTGGAAAGCCCTTTCTGTTCTTATTCTACCATACTTCATAGAAAAGTTCCAAGATGGTTTCAGCTATTACCTCAAGTTCTTGACTGGGTAAACTGGCATGTCAACTGGGTTTAAAAATAAATCTTTCACACTGTCCTCAGTGTCTTACATTTCCCTATTTCTTAAGCATTTTGACTTTCCTGGTGGTTAATAATTCTTCAAAGTTAAACCAGCTTGCCTTCATTGATTCCTTTCCCCATCAGATGCTCTTGTTGCCCTCCTGTGCTTTTTAAGGTTGTTTCTATGAACCATTATGGCCTGAAGGTGATCAACTTGAAAGGAAGGGGAAATGAATGTTTAAATTTTCCTCTAAATAAAAATGAATCTGTTTTTCCTACTGTGTTGTGCCTGTCTTTTGTTTTCTACTGGATTTTATGTCTTTCGTTGATCTTTTCCTCCTTTTTCAGGTTTTTATTTTTTCTCTTTCCTCCTATACATTTTATCTGTTCTGGAAAGAATTGTACTGTGATCTGACTGACATGCATAGTTTTCTTTCACTGCAATGCTGAGCCAGGCCAACCATTTATGTTATGTTTGTCTTTTTGCTTTCAATAGCTTGCAGCCACTGCAGCCCCATTTGATCTGACAACTGCTTTTAGAATTATATCTAGTAGAGAGAAATTTTGCAAAATCTGCCCAGACACCAGACTTTTGAGGACTCCATGTTGTTGAAACCTGTTAAGTCACTCGGAGAGGGTGGACAATGAGGGCATTGCAAGCTGAGGCTAAAAAATCGGATAGGTAATTTCTGAACATTTTAAAATCAGTCCAGAAACTGCCATCACCAGAACAAAGAAAGACTTTCTTTTCAACACATACTTATTGAGTTTTCTTTTTTTGTGAGTTATTTTCTTTTTTAATGGCTGGTACTGATGTTAATTTTAACTAAAATTACTCATATTAAAATCTTAGATAGAAAAATTCTCAGAGAAGAGTCACAGTTGTGATATATTCCAAGGTCCATCAATCTTTCAATCTTAGAGTTGGTCATCAGTATTGGCAATATTATTGTTTTCCTGTGAGTTAAGCATTTTTTTTAATTCTCTATTCTCATTACCAAGTGCTTTGATACATAATACCCCCACTCCTAACATAAATAGGTACCATAGACTCATGGCTAGCCTTCATCAACTATATTTTCTTTGCTCATCATTGCTTGACTATTTTTAAAAAGCCAGAAAATCTGGCTTATGTGATTCCACTGATGAAAATCTTTCAGTTATTTTATATTTCCCATCCCACTAAATTTAAAATACCTTGACTTTTAAAATTGTCTCTAAATTGATTTCAGCTTACTTATCCAGAGCTATTTAAATATATTCCAAAACAATATATTTTTTTCATATCAGTTCAATATCCTCCTTGTTCTAGATTTAAATCCCATCATTTCACATTTCTGCATTCATGGATGCTACTCCATCTATACGTTTCTCTGCCCTTCCCTCTCTCTACCCAAATCCTGTATTATGTCAAGCTTCTCAGAATTTCTCTATGAAACTCTTCCTCTGCTTCAGTTCTTATTGATCTTAACCTCCACGAACAACTAGTTATAATAACTGAGCAAAAAAATAGCGAATTTATTGCTATGTATATTGTGTTTATGCAGTTTAATGGTTCTTGAATCCACAATTAAGTTTTATGCTTTTTGATGGAATAGCCCAATATGTTATATTTTTGTTCACAGGTTTATCTGTATCTATCCTATAGATCTTGCTGACAGTGAAACATTTACTAACTACTGATATATTCTACTCATTAAAAATGCTTTTTTCTGTCATCTCTGTTGCTGCTCATAGAATTCTTGTCAGATCAGTATGACCAGTCCCATTTTAAGCCAAGACAATAGAATCTCCAGGAGGCTGAGTAATTGCCTCAAAACAAGAGTTGGAAATTAGCCAATAATTAATCATATTCCAGATAATTAGTTTGTGTACCTTGGAGCAACAACAACAACAAAACTGTGACTGGTTTTACTTAGTGCTTCATTTTACACACTTTATAAATCAATATAAATTTTATAAAAATTCAAATGTATCAAATAAAAAAATATATCATTCCTTTCCTAAAGCAAACTCTGGAGCCTTCTTTTCTTTTTGTTTTCTCAAAGGTCTGGCCAAGTGAAATGAAATGACAAATGTGAAATATTAAAGAAAGACAAGTTTTTCAGTAAGATTTGAACATTTCATATTTTCTGAGCCTCTTATATTTGTACTGGAATTTTAGTCATTGGCATAGGAAGTGGGAATACTCCAAGTGGCCACAACTCAGCATCAGCAAACAAACTAGCAATGAAAGTTATATAGGAAATTTGAAGAGATGTTCAGCTGACAAAGGATTCAATGGGAGCTTGACATTGAACTGAAAGGTATTTGTATCAACTCAACTGCAGGGAGTTGTATAGGAAGAGACTTTGATAGCCTCCTATTCCCTTAGGGAATGATAGGGATTATCCATTTTTACAGTATAAAGCTATGAATGCAGGAGATTTCCAATACCTTGTAACATCTGACTAAATAACATGTACAATAGAGTTTCCAGATGATAACTGTAAATGCAAAAGAAATACTTAAGTTTGGAAGACATGACCTCAACAGTTTTTCTCAGTTCCTTATTATTTTTTCCTTGTTTGTACTTTACAGTATGTATTTGAAATTACAGTACTCTGAATTTGTCTATTTCCTCATGGTCTACAAAATGCTTTCCCATGCACTCCCTTTTGAGAGGTAGGTAGCCATGTTTCTTATATAGTGAAACAGAAAAAAAGGATAATGCGATTTGTTCCATGGTCACAGAGAGATATAGTTTAACTCAAGTTGTTTTGGTGTCCAAATCTAGTCCTATTATAGATTCAATTATGTCCCCCCAAATATACATTCACATCCTAACCCTTGGTCCCATGAATGTTACTCTATTTGGAAATAGGATCTTTGGAGATATGATTGCTTAAAATAACATCAAACTGGATTATGGGGGTCCTAATCTAATTTGACCAGCTACTTTATCATAAGGGATAAAATGGACAAAGATAGATATAGAGGGAAGGAAGTGCAACCACAAGCCCAGGGACACCAAGGATACCAACAAGAGGTAGGGAAGTATCCTCCTCTATAAGATACGAAGAGACCATGGATTTGGACTTCTACCCTCCAAACTGTGAAACAATAAATTTCTGTTGGTTTAAGCTACCAAATTTGTGGTAGCTTGTTACAGTGACCCTAGGAAATAATTACTTTCCTTGAAGGAAATGTTTCTGATGAACCTCTACAACTAATCTTTGCTCAGGCAGAATTTTAGTCCAAATACAATAAAAGACATTTGAGAATTTCATTTACTGAGACCCAGAAACACAAATGTTGCTGGAACTATCATCACATCATTATATTAAAGGTGAAAACATTCCTTGAATCTCAATAATTGATCATTGATGAAGACAATTATGTTAATTCATAGAGTATTGAGGTCAGATGAAAACATTAAAATGTCCAATTAGTGAATGTATGTAGGTTTAAGTGTAGGAAGGCTCAAAATAGAGAGGAAATGCCCTAAATACAGTCCATACAAATTTACCAAAAGAAAAAGAAAGTATTGGAATATATCAGGCAAAAGAGGAGAATCAGAGGAAATTGCCTTACTTTGACAGGTAAGGAGAAACACTAATAATAGCCAGCAATAAAGTTTTTAATATTGGAAGAAACCTGTTACCTGGAGCATGGAATGTGAACCAGGTTGAAATGAGAAAATATCTCCTGGAAAAATTGAAAGAATTCAAATCAGGACATCCTCATGCCATGTGCCCTCAGGGTAATTAAGGAAATGTCAGATGTCATTGATGAACCATTTGCCATTATCTTGAGGAAATCATGCAGGACAAGAAGTCCCTGAAGAGCTGAGAAAGGAAAATGTTGTGTCCATCCTTATTTTTCTTTAATGACCTTGTTATATGCTGGTCAGCTGAAAATCCACTCTAGAATAAGTCATTAATTGCAAGGAATTACTTTTAAATCTTCCTATAAAATCACATATAATATGTTTAACTTAAGATAAATGTTGGGGAAAAAACTAAAAACAATTCATATAATTTGTTCCATAAGAGAATGATTTATTAAGCAAATGTTTTCAAAAGTAATCCTTGAAAATAACTTATTGAGAGACACATATCTACAAGAAGCATTCTGGCTTTAAAATAAGTTGAAGCTTTGGTATAAAATATATGAAATGCATGAAAAGTTTTTATAAGTTGATTAACCAACAGACATTTCTTACCACATGGAAAACATTTTACAAACATTTAAAATAACAGATGTTTAAGCAATTAATCATGCTAACTGCAAAACAACTTCAAATAACAAGAAAATACAAATAAACAGAAAATTTCCGATCCTAATTGCTGTGATACTTAAACACATTAAAGCTGCTCAAGAAAACTGAATGCATTTATATACATTAAGGAGATTATGATCTGTGAAGTCCGACAGTATCTCTCTATGTATGTGTTGTCATATGTACATACAAACAATAGCAGATTTAGCATTGATGATGTTTTGGACCTGTGTGAGCTGCACACAAAGTCAATAAGGTTATTGTGGGGGTGTGCCTTGTGCCCCATTGATCAGGGAATGTCAGATATCATTGATGAAGCATTTGCTATTATCTTGAGGAAATCATGCAGATAGAACTGCCACTCCAAGGCTTAGAGATGGTGGAACCTGTGCTCTAGCATTCCAGGAGAGCCTGGCCACCACTCCAACGCCCAGAGATGGTGGGGCCTACATACTAGTATTCATGAAAAGACTGACCACCATGCAAATTCTTGGAAAGGGTTGAGCCTATGTCCCTGCATTCCTTGAGAGAATGGCCACCATCGCAAAGTTTGGAGAGGGTAGAGACTTCATGCCAATTCTGTGGAGAGCATAGCCACCACACAAGCACTTGAAGGGGTGGGGATGCTGCTCCATCAGGCACAGAGGACAAAACATTGACCGTTAGATGACTCTCAGACCTTGATATCTAATGGAGTTCACCCTGGTGAGTTTTTGGAACTGTATGAGTTCCAAAAATATAATATGGAACAATTATACCTGTTTTCCTTTCAATTTATCCCTTCTGAGATGGGAATATCTATCTGTCTGTTCCTCCTTTGTATGTTGAAAATAGATCACTTATTTTCTAGGTTTCATACATCTGCAGAAGACTGAGAGCAATTGTGCTCCAGGACAAACGATATGATTTTGATGGGACTTTGTACTCAGCATTGTTACTGAAATGACTTAAGGTTTTGGGATGTTGCAATGGAATTAATGTATTTTGCATGTGGGAAGAGCATGACTTTTTGAGGTTCAGAGGGCAGACTGGTAGTTTGGAGCTATATACTCTAGAAAAAAAACATTTTCTTAAACATTATCCAATCCTGTGGGTGTGAAACCAATATAAATAGGACCTTTTGATGAAGTTATTTCAGTTAAGGTCTGTCCCATCTTACTCAAGATGACCCTTAATCCTATTACTGAAGGCCTTATAGGTAAGGAAGAGAAGGGAGAAAGCCAGAGGGAGCAGCCAGAAGCTAGAAGTCAATGGAACTGAGAAGCCAGAAGAGGCTGTCATATGCACTACCATGTGACAGAAAAGCCAAGGACCAAGGGTCCCTGGCAGCCAGCTCCAGAATGCCACAGTCTTCTGGGAGAAAGTATTGCCTTTATGACAGCTTGAGTTTGGACTTCTCCTAAACCATGAACCAGTAAGTTTCCTTTATTTAAGCCAATTCATTGCATGATATTTTCTTCAGCAGCCAGGTAATTGAAACAACAGTGAATTTCAAAAGTGGTTGTGGGGCTGGCTCGATGGCCCAGTGGATAGGGCGCCGGCATACCACATGGGAGGCCCTGGGTTTGATTCCCGGGGACCTCTCCTAGCGGGCAGACCGCCTTGAGAATGGCAGGCCGCCATGGGCGGGCCGGAGCCGCCGTGGGCAGGGCAAGAAGCTGCCACGGACAGGGCAAGAGCCGCCATGGGCAGGGCAGGTCGCCCACGGATGGAGCGCAGCCAGCCACCCGCGAACTGAAGCAAGCGCCAGCCGTGGACGGACGCAGAGACCGCCCACAAGCGGGGAAAGCCGTGCCTGCGCAGTGACCACTCTCGGCGCGTCCCTGCAGCGGGGGGAAGGGGAGATATGTAATAAAATAAATAAATCTTTAAAAAAAAAAAAAGTGGTTGTCAGGAGGTAGACATCACCATAGGTTGGTATATTAAGTAAAGTCAGACCAGAAGCATTCTTTATGCTTGTTCATGCAATAAAAATATGCAGATGATTTGGATGAAGTAATTGCCAAAATGCTCACCCAATTCAAGGGTAATAATGTTATGTTAGGTAGCTCATATTGTTAAAGGTAAAAAGAAAAGCTATATCACCTTTAAGAATTAGTAAAATGTCCAAAATGAAAAATAAAATCCAATAGGCATAAATGCTATATCACACATTTATAAATAGTATATAATATTGTCTAGAGAAGAACTGGCTGAGCAAAAGTCAAGAATAAAAGTTGGAAGTATCAAAATTGATCTCAAATTACATCTAATGTAATAATATTTTAAAATTAGAAATAAAATAAAGATTCAGAAAGCTCAAAGAATAATAGAAATAATGATATAATTTGATTAAGGATTAATGAATTCAAATATTGTTACACTTTATTTACTTTTAGTAATTAAAAATTTTAGCTGATAAGTTTGGAGTCAATTTGCACATATCCCAATCCCAATTCTTTTACCCTCCATCCCTCCTTCCTCACCATATTCACTATGGTGAATTTGGTTTGTGAAATCCATATTTTGTACAGTTTAAGCACTTCTCAAAACAATTTATAATAGCATCTTTTTAAAAAAATTTTTAAATTTTTTAAAGATACTTAGGTTACATAAATGTTACACAAATAATATAGGGATCCTCATATGCACCACTACCCACACCTCCCACACCATCCCACATAAACAATATCCCTCAGTAGTATGGCACATTCATTGGAATTGATAAACATATCCTGGGGCATTGCCACTGAGCATGGACCATAGTTCACATTGTAGTTTACACTCTCTCCCACACAATTCCACAGGTTGTGGGAAGAAATAAAATGGCTTATATCTGTCATTGCAATGTCACTCAGGATGATTCACAAGTCCAAAAAAGCCCCGGTATTACATCTGTTTTTCCCTCTTCCTGCCCCTAGAGCCTCCAGTGGCCACTGCCTGCACATCAGTGTTGTAATTTCTTCCATGACTAGAACCACAAAAAGTCTGCAGTAGAATACCAGTAAGTCCATTTTAGTCCATATTTCATTCCCCAATCCTGAGGATTCTGGGATGATGGCCACTCCACCTCTAATTGAGAGGGAACTTTGATCCCATACAGACAATGGATGGGACTCACTTGCTTGCAGTTTTAGGTTCTCTCATTTCCTTGCTATGGTGGTTGTCAATCCTCACTACCTTGTTAGTTGTCCTGGGAGAGTCCAATGAACAGGAGAGAGTAGTTGTTGCAACTCCACTGGGGCTCAGGGCCCAGTCTGCACTTGGACATCCCAAAGAATCCAGTCTCTTGGACATACACCTACAAACTCCAGCACCAAGTATATGTTTAAACAGAACGGACAGATGAGCCATGTATAGGGAAGACATAACTGGGTCCAAATCTGTCACTCTCAGGAGCACAAACTCCAAAGTAGGGCCCACTGACAAGGCACCAAACTGTGGGTCTATCAGCCCTGACCATAGGACCTGGGTGTTTCCAGAGCCCTCAGGAACTCCACTATTTGGGGTAGTATCCACTTTGGAAGTCTATGAGATCCTGCTGAGATGTGCATAAGCATTACCTCTGGGATGATCTCCAGACTCACTTTGAAGTCTCCTAGCCACATAAACTCATTTGTCTTTACATTTTCCCCCTTTTTATTCAAGGTCTTTTTCAAGTTACATTGCTATTCAGTGCTTGGTAGTAAACCCTCAGTGCCAGGGAGGGTCATTGCTGGGAATCATGTCCCATGCTGGGGGGAAGGTAATGCATATATATGCTGAGTTTGGCTTAGAGAGAGGCCACATTTGAGCAACAAGGAGGCTCCCAGGAGGCAACTCTTAGGCACCTCACAACACTAGGCTAAGTTTCAATTTCAAGAGCAAAGGCTTACAAGCATAGTCGTCAATATGAAGGGACCATCGATGGATCATCCTCCTTTGCCAGTCATTGCCTCTGCACTTGGGGGACTGTTGCTGCTCCATTAGAGAACATGGCAGAGCTCTTCAGGATGGGAATTCAATATTCTCTCAGTTATTGTGTGAATCTCCACTCACTGTGACAATGCCCCATGAACATTTGAACACAGTTATATACCTTATATGTATGTCCAGGTGAACTTGCTCCCATGTAACCCCCATCCATCACTGACACCCCACACCAATTATCCTTCCCTGCCCAGTTGTAATGCTTCTGTGATCCAAAGCTTCTTTAAAAATGAAGCTAATAAAATAGCCAAATACAATTAATAGGAAAATGAAATAATAATGGTAGGCTTAAGTATAAGAAATAAAATACATAAAAATTTAAACAAACTAAAAACAAAATAAAATTAAAGGATTGGGATATGAAAAATAGAAAAAATATTTAAAAATTTTTTTGACATTTTGCATTTCATCACTGTAATATCTGTTGTCCTGTATATACAGTGCCATTTTCTTCCATTTATTCTCCAGTGTCTTACTTTTTTTCATTTTGTTTTCAAAGAAGTTTTAGGTCACAGTAAAATCACATACAGAATACAGGGGACTCCCATATACCCAACATCCAACCCCTTTCCCCTTTCCCTTATTAATACCTTTTTATATGTGGGTGGTACATTTGTTACAACTGATATACAAATAGTGTAACATAGCTACTAACCATGGCCAATGGTTTACATTATGGTTTAAATTTAAGACCATACACTTTTATAAATTTTGATGATATTTAACATGGCCTGTGTCCATCATTGTAAGATCGTGTAGAACACTTCCATTTCCCACTAACTGCTCCTTGTTCTATCTATTCTATTCCTCCCTCTCTCTCCCCTTGAGGTCCATGGTGACCACCCAGCATCACTCCTTGAATGACAAGATTCAAAGTTACTGGTAAAAACACTGAGGTCTTGACACAATAGTTTTTCCTCCCCTATTAGTATCTGCCATGCTCTCGAGAGACTCCCACACCTGTGTTTATGAACATTTCTTGCATTGGGTAAGCCCTCTTTTCACTTTCTTGACAAGATCCTTTGAGATGCAAAAGTTTTTAAGGAAGTCTCATTTATCTATTTTTTTTATTTCACTGCTCATGCTTTGGGTGTGAATTTCAAGAAACCATTCCCTATTACAAGGTCCTGTAGATGCTTCCCTACATTATCTTCCAAGGTCTTTATGGTCTTGGCTCTTATATTTAGATCTTTGATCCATCTTGAGTTGATTTTTGTATAAGGTACTAGAGGCTGTTCATCTCTCATTCTTTTGGATATGGATATCCAATTATCCAAGCACCATTTGTTGAAAAGGCCATTGTCTCCCACTTGAATGTGCTTGGTGGCCTTGTCAAATATCAGATGACTGTGTATGGGAGGATCTATATCAGAACTATCAGTTTGGTTCCATTGGTTGCTATGTCTATCCTTGTGCCAACACCATGCAGTTATGACCAGTGTAGCTTTGTAGTATGTTTTAAAGTCAGGTAATGTGATTTCTCCAATTTCATTTTTCTTTCTCAATGTGTCTTTGGCTATTGGGGCCTCTTGTCCTTCCAAATAAATTTCAGTTAGTTTTTCCAATTCAGTAGAAAAATACTGTGTTGATTTCTATTGGAATTGCATTAAACCTGTAGATCATTTTGAGTAGGATAGACATCTTAATTATGTTTGGTCTTCCCATCCATGAACAGGGAATATTCTTCCAATTATTTAATTTATCTTTGATTTCCTTTAACAGTGTTGTATAGTTTTCTGTGTATAAGTCATTTACATCTTCAATTAAATTTATTCCTAGGTATTTGATTCTTTTAGTTGCTACTGTAAATAGGATTTTTTCTTGATTTCCTCCTAAGATTTCTCATTATTGGTGTACAGAAAGGCTACTGGTTTTAGTGCATTGATCTTATAACCCACAAACTTACTGAACTCATTTATAAGCTCTAGAAGCTTTGTTGTAGATTTCTCAGGCTTTCTATCTATAGGATAATGTCATCTGAAAATAGTGCAATTTTTACTTCTCCCTTTCCAATTTGGATACATTTTATATCTTTTTCTTGCCTCAATGCTTGAGCAAGTACTTCTAATACAATGTTAAATAGGAGCGGTGATACTGGGCATCCTTGTCTTGTTCCTGATCTTAAAGGGAAAGCTTTTAGGATTTTACCATTGTATATGATGTTAGCTGTGGGTTTTTCATATATACCCATTATCATGTTAAGGAAGTTTCCTTCTGTTCCTATGCTTTGCAATGTTTATCAGGAAAGGGTGCTTTATTTTGTCGAATGCTTTTTCTGCATCTGTAGATTTGATCATGTGATTTTTTTCTGTCCATTTGTTTATGTGGTGTATTATGTTGATTGATTTTCTCTTTTTTTTAAGATTTATTTTTATTTATTTATATATCCCCCCCTTGCTGCTTGTGCTCGCCATGCCCATTTGCTTTGCATTTTTTTTTCTGTGTCTGCTTGTCTCCCCCTGCTGTGGCATCCCACTGAGTCAGCTCACCACGTGGCGGCTTGCCTGCTCACAGCAGCTTGCCTTCTCCAGGTTCAGTTTCCGGGGCTTCCCATGTGGTAAACCAGAGCTCTACCAATTGAGCCACAGCTGGTTCCCTTGATTTTCTCTCTTATGTGGAAACATCCTTGCATACCAGGGATGAAGCCCACTTGGTCAAGGTGGATAATTTGTTTGATGCGATGTTGAATACAATTAGCAAGTATTTGCTGAGGATTTTAGCATCAAGGTTCTTTAGAGAGATTGGTCTGTAATTTTCCTTTCTTGTGGCACCTCTATTTGGCTTTGGTATTAGGGTAATGTTGGCATCATAGAATGAGGTAGGCGATGTTCTTTCTAACTCTATTTTTTTGAAGAGTTTAAGCAGAATTGCTGTTAGTTCTTTCTGGAATGTCTGGTAGAATTCACCTGTGAAGCCATCTGGTCCTGGGCTTTTCTTGGGTGGGAGTTTTTTAATGACAAATTCAATCTCATTACTTGTGATTGGTCTGTTGAGTTCATAAATTTTTTCTTTCGTCAGTGTAGGTTGCTTCTGTGTTTCTAGTAATCTGTCCCTTTCCTCTAAATTATCGTTCTTATTGGCATATAATTTTTCAAAGTATCCTCTTATGATATTCTTTATTTCTGTGAGATCAGTGGTGATATCTTCTTCCTTGTTTCTTATTTTGTGTATTTGCATCTTCTTTCTTTTTTTTCTTTGATAGTAGAACTAAGGATTTGTCAATTTTATTGATCTTCTTGAAGAATCAGCTTTTGGTTTTGCTTATTTTTGTAGTGTTTCTTATTTTCTATTTCATTTATTTCTGCTCTAATCTTTGTTATTTCCTTCTTTCTACTTCCTTTGTGGTTAGTTTGCTGTTTTTTTTTCTAATTCCTCTAGGTGTGCAGTTAGGTTTTTGTTCTTTCTTCTTTTTTTGATTTATGCATTTTATGGCTATGTATTTCCCTCTCGTTATAGGTTTTGCTTCATCCCATAGGTTTTGATAGGTTGTGTTGTCATTTTCATTTGTTTCAAGGTAGTTATGGATTTCTTTTGTAATTTCCTCCTTGACCCACTGCTTGTCTAAGAGTGTGTTGTTTAACTTCCATATCTTTCAGCCTAATCTGGTTCTCTGGCCCTTACTGATTTACAGTTTCTTTCCCTTATTGTCAGAGAAATTACTTTGTATAATTTCAATCTTTCTGAGTTCTTTGAGAGTTGTTCTGTGGCCTAGCATGTGTTCTATCTTGGAGAATGATCCTTGTGCACTCGAGAAGAAAGTATATCCCACTGTAATTGGGTGTAGTGTTCTGTATATGCCTATTAGGTCCAGATACTCTAATGTATTTTTCAAAGTCTTTGTTTCTTTATTGATTCTCTGTCAAGATAGTCTGTCTAATGGTGGCAATGGTATATTAAAGTCCCCCACTATAATTGTAGAGGCAACTATTTCTTCACTTACCTTTTCCAGTGTTTGCCTCATGTATTTTGAGGTGCCCTGGTTAGGTGCATAAATGTTTATTATTGCTTTTTCTTCTTGAAAGATTACCTCTTTTACTAATATGTAGTGTCCATCTGTTTCTTTTACAATAGTTTTGCATTTAAAGTCTTTTTGTCCAATATTAGTATTGCTATTCCCATCCTTTTTTTGTTGTTGTTTGCTTGTAAAATTATTTTCCACCGATTCACTTTCAGCATCCTTGAATCCCTGGGTCTAAGGTGGGTTTTTTTGTACTCAGCATATAGATGGATCATATTTCCTTATCCATTCTGCCAATCTGTGTCTCTTGACTAGTGAGTTTAATCCATTAACATTCAGTGTTATTACTGTTACATTAGCCATATTTTCTTTGGGATGTCATATGTAGTTTTTATTTCTCATTTTATTTTTTTATTTTTTTATTTTTTCTTATACTCTCCCCCAACTCTGTCCCTCCTGTTGTTGTTTTTTTTTCCCTTTCATCCTGCAGCACTGCCTGTAGTATTTCTTGAAAGGCAGGTTTCTTATTGGCAAACTCTCTTAATTTCTGTTTATCTGTGAATATTTTTAGCTCTCCACCATTTTTAAATGTTCACTTTGCTGGATAGAGAATTCTTGGCTGGAAGTTCTTTTCTTTTATCATGTTGACTATGTCATACCACTGCCTTTTTGCCTCTACGGTTTCAGATAAGAGATGAGCACTTAATCTTGTTGAGTTTCCCTTGTATGTGATGGTTCTCTTTTCTCTTGCTGCTTTCAATATGCTTTCTTTGTTTTGAGCATTGGACAATTGGACAAGTATGTGTCTTGGAGTAGGCATGTTGGGATTTATGCTGTTTGGGTGCACTGCACTTCCTGGACATGTACATCCATCGCCCTCAACAGAGTTGGGAAGTTTTCAGCTATTATTTCTTCCAACATTCCTTCTGTCTCTCTTCCCTTCTCTGCTGCCTCTGGGATGCCTATAATGCATATCTTTGTGCATTTTTTATTGTCATTCAGATCCCTAAGTTCCTGCTGGATTTTTTCTATCTTTTTATCTGTTCTGCTGTCTACTGTCTTCCACATTACTAATTCCTTTATCTGCCAGTTCAAATCTGTTTTTCTGTGCTTCTAGAGTATTGTTTATTTCTTAGATTGTGCCTTTCATCACCATCATATCCATTTCTTTTCATGTATGTTTACAATTTCTTCAGTATGTTCTCTCAGTGTCTCCTTAATATCCTTAATCACTTCATTAAGTTGGTTCATTATATTGGTTTGGACAGCTTTGATTAGTTGTTCCAGGTTCTGCATCTCCTCCTGGTTTTCAGTTTGTTCATTGGAGTGGGCCATCTCTTCCTGTTTCTTAATATGGTTTATAATTTTTTGTTGGTGTTTAGGCATCTCTTTATCCTGATGTGTTTATTCAGTTGATTAGTTTCTCTCTCTACTCTGGGGTTTTATTTAGTTGTTGTTCTTGTGTTTGTGGTAAGTTTTCTCTTTGACACTTTGTTCCTCTTATTCTATTTCTTAGCTGTTGTCTATGTTCCCATGAAAGAAAAAGATTAGGGCCAGAGAAAGAGAAAGAGGTAAGAAGAGAAAAAGGATAATAGTAAAAATAATAGTGTGGGCCAGCTGTATAGCCCAGTTGGTAGGGCGCCAGTTTATCACATGGGAGGCCCCAGGTTCAGTCCCTGGGCCTCCTTGAATGGGTGGACCACCTCGAGAAGGCAAGCCAATGCAGGCAGGCAAAAAGGAAAGCCCCCATGGGCAAAAGCAAGCCCCTGCGAGCAAGGGCGAGCCCCCAAAGCAGGCGGGCTGCTGCACTGGTGAGCTGACTTGGCAGGTCGCCCCAGCAGGGGGAGACAAGTAAACACAGAGGAACGCAGAGAAAAAAAAAATGAACATAGCAAGAACAAGCAAAAAGGGGGGGGGGATGTATAATAAATAAAAATAAATCTTTAAAAAAATAATAGTGAAAGGTAGAAGAGGAACTGTATAAGGCCTAAGAAAATGAATATTTAACTCATGTAAGAAGTGCAGAGGAATAAGAATTTTAAAAATGGTGTACAAACAATGAAATGAAAAGCTGAATATAGAAAAATATCTAGAATGAATTTACAGGCCAGAATGATAAGATGAGAGGTAAAGAGAAAAGAAAATACAGTAAGAAGAAAAAGTTTAAAAAAAGAAAGAAAATAGAGAATAAAGGAGATAGAAATAAAAAACAGAAAAAACTAAACAGGTGGAATGTAAGAACAAAAATGGAAAGCAGAAGATAGGAAGGTGAAGGAACAAAATGTATTAGTGTAGGTAGAAAAAAATTGGTTTACCAAAAAGGGGAAACAAAGGGAAGGGGGAAACACAGCAAACAATGAACAAGAGAGCAGCGTGTTTTCCCTTGGGCTTTTTATCTTTTTGTCCAATTCCCTCCAGTTCGAAGCCCTGAAGCCTCCTGCTCTGTGTGTTCCCAAAACAGCTCACTCAGACAGGATCTTGCCCCTTTTCAGCCATTATTGTGAGGAAGCTGTTGAGTGCCCACTTAAACCAATACCATCTTGCTCTTGACCCTTCAACAATAGGAATTTAAAGACTAAAACACTTGATTTCTTCTGGGATGAGTATCTTCTGACTGGCCAGCAATCTTTGGGGTTCCTTGGCCTTTCTGTCATGTGGCACCACACATGGTGCTGTCTTCTCCTTTTTCTTCCTGGTTCTGTTTACTTACAGCTTCTGGCTACTCCCTGTATCTTCTCTTTCTATGTCTAATTTCCTTTGCTTATAAAAATTTTAGACATATTGGATTATATCCCACACTCATTTAGTGTGGCTCACCTTAATAACCTCTTCAAAGGCCCTAGTTACAAATGGTTTCATACCCATAGGACAAGGGGTTGTAACCTAAGCATACTTTTAATGGGGGACATAATTCAGTCCCCAAAAATATTTCCCAAGCTTCCTTTTTAATAAGAAATATTGCTATAAACACCTTTAGTTTCTTATGCATGAGTGTAAGAATTTTCTCTACAAAGTACATCTAGAAGAAAAATTTCTGGGTCCCCAGAATAACTATATGATTTTTTACTCATATTATCAATATATGAAAGACCTTGTTTTTTCACATTCATTTTAATGCTTCATATTTATTCAACTTGGATATATGTATATAGATATTTTATAAAGGAATGTCTATATAAAATGGATTATATAATAGTACTTAATTTATCTTCCCCTTATAACACTATAATTAATATTGATAGTCATATATCAATATAGATGTGTAAAATGGGAAATCCAGCAAAGATTAAATAGGAGATAAAATTATATTAATAAATAGATTGGATAAACACAGAGTTGGGATTTTAGTCAGGGTTCTCCATGAAAAAAGAACTGACAGGATATATATAACATAAATATGAAATTTATTATAGGAAATGGCCCATGTGACTGTGAGGATTGGCAAGTTAGAATTCCTCAAGCAGGCCACAATATGGGAATTCCAATGAATTTTTCAATGAATGCTCCAGGAGAAGCTGGAAGACTGAAGTAGAGATGGAAATTCTTCTAAAAAAAATTGCTGAAATACTCAATTCTTTCTTTAAGCCTTTAAGTGATTGGATGAGCTGTCTCTCATTGCTGAAGACAATCTCCTCAGTTATTTCTAGATTTAGTCAGCCATAGATCAGTCAATTTACTGATGATTTAAATCCACAAAATACTCTCAGAGTAACAATTAGGCCAAAGTGGATACCATAACTTAGCCTAGTTGACACATGAACTTAACCATCATAGTTGGGGAAAGGAGTGGTCATGCTGGGGGAAAAAAAAAAAAAAATATATATATATATATATATATATATATGTAAAGCTAAAAGACATGCTAAGTTATAGGACATGCATTTAGTTCTATACCTTCATACATATGAAGAAACAAAACTGACTAAAGACATGAATTAAAAACAAGAGTGGAGTTTTGCTTTTGCTTAAGATATAGAAAGCTGGAAAGTGCATCTTGTTCCTACCCTGCTTATAAGAAAAAGCCAGGTAAATTGCAAAATCATAACTTTTTTTTAACCAAATTCCATTTATCCAGAAAGACAATCCCCTCACAGGACAGATAAGCATTCACCCACCTGTGGAAAAGTATGTGCATAAGGCATGCTAGGTGATATAGGTGCAAGTAAAGATTCAATTAAAGTTTCTAACAAATAATGCAAAGTGTGGACTAAGCATGGAAGTATAGAAGCCCTAGGAACCATAAATAGAGAGTTTGCACTTACTTAGAGGCTTTTCTCCAGAGATCTCCACTGGGGACTTATGCAAAAGAGTCAGGGAAAGGGAAGAACCTGGAGAAAGCCTTTATTCTGCATATGTTTTTGATGATATTTTCCTTATATATAGAATTCTAATTTAACTTTTTGTTTTTTCATTTGTTTCTTTCAGCACTTTAAGGAACTAGTTCCACTGTTTTTTGGCTTACAATGTTTTCAATGTGGAAAAAACAAACTTGCTAACATTCCTACCTTTGAGCCTTTGTATGCAATATGAACATATTTTCCTCGGGGTGATTTTAAGATTTTCTATTAATTACTGGTCTTTAGCCGTTTGATTATATATCCTTTGGTATGATTTTCACTATGCTTTTTGTACTTGCGTTTCATTGAGAATCTTGAATCTAAGGGTACTTAGCTTTTATAAAGTTTTTGCACAATTTTCTGCCATCATGTCTCTCACCCCTCTCCTTTTGTGACTCCAATTTCACTTATAGTGGTCTGCTTGAAGTTACCTCTGGCATACTGTATTAGTCAGCCCAAAGGGATGCTTATGCAAAGTACCAGAAATCTATTGGCTTTTATAAAGGGTATTTATTTGGGAAAAAAGCTTACAGTTACTAGGCCCTAAACAGTCCAACTAAAGGTTGATTTCTCACCCAAAGTAATTTGCCACGTATTGAAGCAATATGGCCAGCAATGTCTGCGAGGGTTCAGCCTTCCTCTTTTTCTTAAGGCTCCGTGGGCTCAGCTTCTTCCAATCTCAGCTGCAGGCTGGAGGGCTCGTTTCTTTATGGCTCAGCTACTCTGGTCACTTCACAAGGTCAGCTGTAATCTATCAGGAGAATGGCTCATCTCTTTCCCCAGGGCCACAGAATCAAAACTCTCTCCTCTGCTGTGTCTATGGAATGCTCTTCCTCTGTGTATTTTTTTTTTTGTCTTCTTGATTCAGTGTCCATTTATATAGACTACCGTCGGGGACAGGGCCACAACCCTGCATGCCCTAATGACATGATCGAATCAAAGCCCTAAATTTGATTTAATCAAGCAAATGTCAAATATTTGGATTTAAATCAATGAAAGGGTATCATGCCCAGAGGAACAGACCAGTTTACAAACATAATCAATATTTCATTTTGGAATTCATAAATAAGATCTAACTGCCACATACACTGTTATTATCTTTAGATTCTTTTCAGTCTTTATTTTTCTGCGTTTTATTTTTAGGAAGTTTGTATCTCTATATTTTTGAGTTCCTTGATCTTTTTGCTGCAGACTTTAATCTGTTGTTAATCACATTCAGTGTGTATTTCATATAAGATATTTTATTTTTCAATTCTATTGATTTTGGTTTGGTGACTTAGTGTATGTGGGTATATGTGTGTGTATGTATGTGCATATGAGTGTCTTCGTCTCTACTTAATAACCTCAAATATTTCTTCCCTCTTATATGAAATATAACTGTAATAATCCTTTTAATGTCTTTGTTTACTAATTCTATTATCATCTTTGCCCTTTCCAGGTCTGTTTCTATTGATTGCTTTTTTCCCTCCTTATGGGTCAAGTTTTCATGGTTCTTTGCATACTCAGTAATTTTTGAATGGCTATCAGACAGTCTAATTTTTAACTTGACTGTTAGGTATTTTTTTATTCTTATATTTTAAATATTTTTGAGATTTGTTCTGGAATGCAATTATGTGTGATAGTTTGGAGACCTGCTTTTATAGCTTTGTTAAGATGGAGCAGAGCAGCTTTAGTTTGGATCTCATTTTGACCCACTAATTAAGCAGTATCCTTCTGAGTACTCTGTCCAATGCCCTGTAAATTATAAGGTTTTCCACTCTGGCTAGTTTCTACATGAAGTTTCCTGGTCCTGTGTGAACTAAGTGATTGTCCACCTGCTCCTTCTGGGAGGTTCTTCCCTGCCACTAGGTAGTTTCCTTATCTGCACGTGGTGATATTGTTCAGCTGAAGACTCAAAGGAAATCCTTGCAAATCTCCAGACGGAATTTGCTCCTCTCTGGTTCTCTGCCTGGCAATTTTTTTTCTGCCTGTCCTAGATTTTTCAGCTACATCTTCTCAACTCATAAATCCTAACATATTCCTTCTGTTTTCCCACTCCCTGTGTTATAGCCTAAATCTCTCTTAAACAATCATAGGATTCACCTTATTTATTTCCTCTCTATCATGGATTACATTCTTAAACTGCCTGATGCCTAATGTCTGAAAACAATTGTTTCATATAATTTGTCTTGTTTTTAAGTTGTTAAAGCAGAATGGTAAATCCAGTCCCTATTACTCTAACTTGACTAGAAGAGGATGTCAACAAATGGTGACTTTTACTTTAATTCACCACATATCAATAGACCTTATTTAAATAAATTAGCTTAAATTATGAAGGGAAAAAAAAGGATGTTTGTGCTGCTTTTGCTGTTTTTATAAAGAATTTCCTGAACATCCCAGCCAAAACTCATTGAAATAAACTATGTACATATTTTATTAAGGAGAGGTCTACCTGTAAAGCACTATATGATTTAGATGGTTTGACCCGGCTATCCTTCACTAGAAGTGATTTTAGAAGAATATGGGAAGTTAGGTAAGGAGAAATCTTAGGGTCACAGGCACAGCTAAAACCAATCCACCAGGTTAAAAAATTATTTGGCTCCCAAATTTCCTCTGTTAATACGCCAACACATCCCAGATGTTTAAAACTATCATTCATTGTCATTTAGTAGGAATTATTTGCTTCATATAAAAATATTTTTCCTCCAAATTAATTTAACAAATGAAGTGAGACTTGTCAAGGAGAGAGAAAGAGTAGAGTGGGGGCATCCTTGTAAACAGCAAAAGTGATGGACTTTGGGCAGGCAGAAGGAAGAATTAGAGAAAAAACTGGAGAGAGATGCACTGAAGTCAGTAAAAGCCTATTGTAAATCTCTGCAATTTTTCCCCAGGCGTGTTGACAGTAAGAATGTATCTACTGAGTTACATTTGTCAAACAATCCAGAACACTATACACAAACTTTTGGCTAGAGCAGATTTTTAGACTCATAAGGTCAGTATCTGAGTCTTCCAACTCATGTTTATCTCTTTTTTAAAATTTGGTGATTAACAGCTGAAGTTCCCATCCCTGCAGCTATGAAAGGAAGATAGGCTTGTTGTTAATAAGCGATCATAAGTAGTAGAAAAATAAAGATGTTAAAGTCACCCACGATTTGCAACCTTTGCCCCAACAGAAACATCTGTTATTAATATTGTGTCTCTCCATTTTCTTATAAATACATCTTACCACTTATATTGCGAGTCTGTTCATACCATGAATATTGAAATTACCATAAGAATTTCTTTTTTCATAAATATTTTAATGACTGCATGATTTTCCGTAGTATTTGTTCACTCCTCTACTGGACGTTTAGGTTGTTTTCATTTCTCCATGTTATTAATAATGCTATGGTAATCTCTAAATCTCTATTCCTCCAATTCTCAACAGGGAAATTTGTTCATGCTCTTTCTAAGTTAGAATCTGATAGATTTCCTGAGGTAATTCTCAGCTTTTTCATCTACACTTCTCAAGTATTTTTAGCCTTGATGATTATATGTAATTTGCCTATATATTTTTAAAGAAAAATATTATTTATAAATTAATTTGAATTTGTCTTTTACATAAGTAAAAAATGTCTACCACTATATAAGTTTCCTTTCACACCTTGGATCACATTTATTACAACGGTAATGTTACTACTCTAACAACTTTTTAAGATTTTTGACAAGTAGTAAACAGAATTTCTTTGCCACACAAGTAAATCAGTCTCATAATCTTAGAGATACTGTTTTTGATGCAGAAGAAAGCTGTAGATTTTGGTAATGGCGCTTAGCTATTTCAGAAAGTGAAAATCATATTTTAAATATACAGAGCTGGTGGTAGTAACAAAAGAACATTTTCATTGGTTCTGGTAAAAATTCCAAAGACCAGTCAAAAAAGTACTTTGTGCAAAGTCAGCATCATGGAAATATAACTCTCAGAGCAATTAGTCAGAGGAGAACAAAGATCAAGTGAATTTTAGTGTGTTTGTTAATATCAGTCTTATTTAATTATGATATTAGGTATAATACTTAGCAATGTCACAAGTAAGAAGAATTTATGTGCCTCCAGTTAAGAACATTTGACTCAATCTCTTGAAAATTTCAGCTAACTGGAGAAGTATATACTTGTAATATTCCAAATTCCTTGAGTACCTCTTTGCAGATATATTACCTCCTGGACCTCCTCATTAAATAAATTGCTGTTTAGCCTTTACATTGTTTCTTTGTGCTTATTCTACTACCTGTAGAGAAACAATTCTCAAATAAAGCAGGACAATTGGGTAACTCAATGAGTAGTGAGAATAAATAATTCCCTATGAATCATGTTAAAGAGCATCATTTCAGATCTCTAATTAAGCTGTAGGAGAAATGAGTACAAAGCCCTTGTTGGTTACCAAGTTTTCTCCCACTCTTGTTCATAATTTCTTTGTTTTTCCAAAACCATAAATGGCCACATATTCAGATACTCTTGGTTTAAAAAATTCAACAATTTTATTACACTTTAACATACTCCACTCTTTTTTTTTCTAAATGTCATAAATTTTATGTGCTCAGGGAAATCTTTTCCATCATAATAAGCATCAAAAGATGAGGAAGCCATACGTGTATGTGGCCCATTTATGCATGTAAAATGGTTCTTTCTCCATCTGGTTTCAAAAAAGAGATAGATGTTTATAAAGCACTTAGAAGTATAAAGCCAACATATTTTCAGCTTTCCAGCAAGAAAGAGACAAATATATGTACTTCTGCAGATTTGTCTGTAGACAATTCATTTAGAATTATTCCATACTTAACTACATAAAATATTATTTTTCACTGTTATATCTAAATCAAAGCCCTATAAATATTTCACAATAGGCATTGGTTAAATACAACTAAAAAGGACCTAATAAATTAATAAATAAATAACTCTAAATTTAAAGTATGTTTCTAATTGTCTCTTCTATCAAGAGCAAGCACCTCATTTATATAAGGTCAAATGTTCACACACTCTGCTTATAATAAAATCTTACCCCAATCACCCTGAGTTTCCAAGAATAAGGTGACTTTATGTTAAGCTGGCCTAATAAGGAACAATGCTTTATATTTGGAAAAAATCCACAAAAATAAAGCAAATGCAACTTTTATATTTATAGGAATCTCAGAATGAAATTAGTCAATTTCTGCAATACAATGAACTACTAAAGTCTTCAGTTCATAAAATTCAATATTTATTCATATATTGGGATTCTTAGCAGTATTTGTTATATCCTCACAATTATCACCATGAAAAGAAAATTTGAATAAAAATTCCAAGAGTCAATTTATATAATGAAATAAGAAGAAAATTATTGATAGAAATTGAACATGTGATTATCACAAGATTATATATTTGTGAATGCAAGCTCCTGCTTAAACTCATTTTCTCACACTAGGTTTTCAATGAACAATAATTCTTCTGTGGTGTTTAAATCATTCCCTGTAAAATTAAATGTATTATAGTGCTATAGTCATAACAGAAAAATATATATAGCATTGTCATTTTCTAGGCAATGCTCAAAGTGCTTTCTTTATAACTCTTTTCATATTCAGCAAAACTCTATGGGATAGGTATGCTATTAAAATTTCCAGTTTAGAGTTAAAAAAACAACAACTGGGTTCCAGAGAGGTTTAGTAATTTGCTTGTAGCCACAAGGCTGGTATTCTGGGCACTAGACTGAAATTTAAGCTGTCATCCCCAGAATAGTGTCTTATCACAACCAGGTGGTCAAATTTTTTCACTCTCCATGTTCATCATCAATGAACACTGGGGATTATTAGTAAATCAGAAAGGATCATTTTAATGTCAGGTTAAAGAACATGATTCCTTTTTCTTTTAACAACTATTTGGCATTTGCATACATAACTTGTTTGTTTCAGGAACAATGTTATATGAAAACCAGGATTTCATAGAGTTATCTGGCTCAACTCTAAAGTTTATCATGTAATATTATAAACATGGCTTCTAGTGAGTTTGTGTTGTCTTTCTGAAGATGGTTTCCCTCTTTTTACCAGGTGTATTAGTCAGGGTTCTCTCTGGAAACAGAATCAACAGGAGATATCTGTTAATAATATATGATTTTAAAAGAGTCTCTCACGTGACCGTGGGGATGCACAAGTCCAGGTTCCTCAGGCAGGCTGCAAGTCAGGGGATCCGATGAAAGATGATGAAGGGTCCTGAATGAATTTCTGGGAGAAGTTGGCTGTCCAAAGACGAGCTGGGAAATTCTCTCCAAATGTTAAAATCACTTCCCCTTTTAAGGCAGTCAACTTGATCCAAACTCCCTGATTGATGCAGATGTAATCAGCCATCCATGCAGTAAACTCACTGGTGATCAAAGTCCATAAATGCTCTTGTATTACAATTAGCCCAGTGCCTTCTGGAACAAACAATGGACACAATTACCTGGCCGAGTTGACATAATAGCCTAACCATCACACCAGGGGTCTGTGGAAATATTACAGGGGGTTCATGAGCTTGAATGGAAAAAAATGAACTTATTGTCTTTATTTTCTCTGACCTCCAATGTTGAGGGTAATAAAACTATCTGCCATTCTGAGAAGGGGTCTATGGTTTTCACCTTACTGGCAATGGGGTCTGTGGAACAAAAAAGGTTAAGAACCCAACAATGGGGTAAATGTTGGTGTTATCATATTCCAAAGGATGGAATTATAATTCCTTTAGAAGAATTTCTGTCAAAGAAATATCTCTGAAAAAGTGTTTCTAAACAGGGTCATAGATGTAATTTCAATGATTAGATCGTCATGGAGTCAGGCTGCTTACTCACATTGCACCAGGATCCTGGTTTATTCCATGGGAAACAAAAACAAAAACAAAAACAAAAACAAAAACAACAAAACAACCAGGGAGTTCCAGGCTCAGGGACCTCAGTCACAAAGGAGCTCATAAAACAGGCAAGTATTGAAAGAGAGAGATTAAATGAAAGCCTTTTTATTAAATGATGAAAACCTCCAAACAATCTGAGACACTCAATTTTAGAATAATGGTAATCACAAGTAAACAATCACTCCTAACCCAGTCAGAAATGGAAAGGCTCCAGAGAAAGAACTTATACATATTGATATCAGGGACCCCTTTCCTGCAAATCCTAACAATTGGCAAGTCCCCACTTCACTCTCACATTCACAAAATTCTAATCAGTCATGTAGTTCTTCAGAATTGTATATGAATGGGCAACCCAGAATTGTTGAATATTTGTGGAAAGATAAATAAAAGACAAAGATCAAAACAGGAAAGAAAAAAAGGGTTTTTTGGACTGATAAACTGTAGATCTTCTCTGTATTCAGAATGGTGAGTTATTCATGAAAAAACAATTAGCTGAAAAATAAGACAGAAGATAAAATAGTGTTTGGAAATTAAAAATATGAGAGTCAAAATATTAAAAAGTGGCTACTTTTATATAGCCAAGTATATTAAATGTAAATAATAGTGAAGAAATTATAAGAGCCACAACATAAATAGAAACAAAAGACATGTAAAATTGAAAAGGAAAATAAGAAAACCAGAGTCCAGTCCAATTACAGAATTTCCAGAAAGAGATAATAAAGAAAATGAAGAGAGAATAATATCAACAACTAAGACAAAGGAATATACCAGGCTGAAGGGAATGGATTTCTAGGTTGTGGGTATCTGGAACAGATAATGAAAAAATGACTCACTATGAGCATGTTGTTGCTTCTAAAATTTTGAAGGGTCTGAGATGTTACACTAATTACACATTAGTCTGCCTCCAGACCTCCAGGTCAGAGATCAGACCATTTATTACTCAGAGCAATAACAGCAGCCAGAGTAGCATCATAGGGCAGGTTCCCCATGTTCCAGTTCCCCAAAAGGTAATGGAATGGACAAGGTCTGTGTAACTTAGAAGTGCAGGAGGGTTTGAACCACATGATAGGAATCTCCATTTTTTGGAACTTTGACCTTATATAGGGCAGGCTACACATCTAACCCTCTCTCCACTGGGAGTGGAGAGGAGAGAGAAAGAGTGGGAGGGAGAGAAAGAATAGGAAGGAGAGATAAGTAAAGGCCAGTCCAATTACAGAAGTACCAGAAATTAGAGAATAGAGATAATGAAGGGAAGAAAACTATCAACAACTAAAACAAAGGGATAACCCAGAAGGGAAGGGAGGGAGAGGGATAGGGAAAGGGTTACCTTTATTTTGATATATAAACAAATTTCCAGGGAGAGGAGAAAGTCTCTAGCTTTCCCTCATCACTCTGAAAAGAAATAGTCCTACGAGAGAGAAAATTTTAAATGCCCCCAGAACATATGCAATTTCTAATAGTCAATGCATGTTTGCCATTCAAATCTTTAACATAGATTGTCTTAGGTCAGTGATCCCTGGCCCTGAAGAAACATGAAAGTCTTCGTGGAGCCCTGTCTCTGAAAACACATTTTCATAAAACTTCTGAAGAGTGAGCATAAAGTAGAGATGCTAATGAGGAAGAAAAGACAAAAATATGTAAAAATTCAAGCATCAACATGGCACTGAAACTTCCAAAAGCAACACCAGAAGGTAGAATTCTATGGTACAATGCCTTCAAAATTCTAAGAAAAAAAATAATTTTCAACTGGTATACTTTATTCAGCCAAAATCTCAATCAAATGAAGGTAAAATAAGAACATTTTCAAACTTACAATGCCTCAAAAATGTACTCCCCATGTAAATAATTTTCAGTATTTTTCTGGAAACCACACTCCAACAAAATGGGGGAGAAAAATTATCCAAAGCAGAAGTTGGGCAAGAAGAAGAGCCAGCTGTGCTGCTGGCCTTGAGAAACTGAGTGCTAATAGGGGCAAAAGAAGAGAGGGTGCCAAGAGGAATGACTCCAGAAAAGAAAATTAATTGGAACTGATATATCACCTGATGTGCTTCACCATGTGGGAAATTGTATTTTGATAGAATGTTTGGAAGAATTATAAATAGGAATGTATAACACCAACAGAATGAAAACTTCAAGTAAATAACTCTAGGAAAAATAAAAACACATATAGCTGAGAAAGAAAATGTTGTCATAGTACACTACTTTGCAAAACAGAAGAATATCTGCACAGCTGTGATTATATAAAAACAGAATACTGAATAACCAAATATCGTGAACTGTCTACACTCAGAAGATGATCTGAGAAAATATTCTTCAAGCACATTCTTTAAAAATATGGAGGAAATGACCACAAGAAGCAGTTAAAACTGTTGAAAAGTCTTTATTTCTAAGGAGTGGAACACAAGAATGGGAATGAATGAGAGAGAAGAGTGCTTATAAATACTATTCGAATTTTTAAATGATTGTATATTTGCTTTGGTGAAATAATAAAAATATAATTGCTAAAACTGAATATTAGAAGACATGTTTTGCTTTAAAATACAGGATTATAATAAATTTCAAGGTTCGCTCTGATACATTTTTAACATCATTAGTTTGATTTTACCGTTTGGATGAAATGCTCTCCTATTGTAGTGGATTAAGAGCAAATGTCTGAAGGCACATGGGTGTTTGTGTGAAGTTCTGATTCCATCACTCTCTCACATCCTGGAGTAGTTTCATTAAACTCTCTGAGCCTAGGTTTCTTATCTCATAAAATAAGAATAATAACTTACTTACATTATATGAATATTGTGATGATTACATGATATAATGCATGTAAATAAGTAGGGAGATTATATATATTCAATAAAAGTTAGTAAATTAATTCTAGTAGTAGTAGTAGGAGGAACAGGAGCAGCTGCAGTAGAGTAGTAGGATTTAATTTTTAACCAGAGCAAGATTCTTTCCCC